>JAYESA010000010.1:166825804-167088304 GCA_036927795.1 Iris macrosiphon | reverse complement strand
CCTCGTAGGTGTAAACCCTAGGCTACTGACTGGCCCCACCTGTGTGCACTGGGTGGTTGATATTTGGAGCAAGTAATTCGGGTTAGGTGGGATAAGGGTTTTAATTATTTTATTATTTTATTTATTTAGTTTATTAAACTATTTTCTTAATTAGATTAATTTAAATAACTCTAAATAATATATTTATGGAAAAAATTCCAAAATATCCTAGAAAAACATTCAAAACCTAGGATAATTATTTGGGGTAATTTTTGTGTCAAAGTTTCCTTTAGTAAACTATCCCAATTTATTTTTAATCCAATCTTACTAATCATAATTACATTATAATTCTATAAAATTATTTTATACCTTAAGCCAAAATATTATCATAAAAATCATAAAATAAAATCTAGAAAGTCTATAATGCAATTCTAAGCCTAATATAAATAGTTAGGTTAGTAAATACTAGTTCTAAAATTTAATTCTCTTATTTAAAACTAATATTAATTCCTAAAAAATTTAAGAATTCTAGAATTGTCTAATAACTCATTTAAACCAACTTACAAGTCTTGGGTTGCCATATCTAGTCTATTATCTACTTGTTACGACTATAGGCTTAGGTTTGACGTCCCAAAATTTCCCATTCATTACAAATATATTCCTACTATAAGACAAAAAAATCCTACAAATTCTGAAATTACTTACTTTGAAAGTGGGTGCTACAAACTATCCCCCTTAAAAGATTTTTGTCCTCAAAAATCCAAACAACACAAAAGATTATATATAAAAGAAATTTCTATTGACAGTCTAATAATAGCTTCCTACGCTTATTCATGGAGCAATGATGGTTATGATAGGCAAAAGAAAGCTAGCAAGAAACATCTAACCCAACTATGGCCTACTACCAACTGTCACACCCCAGTAGCGGAATACGGAGACGGACATGACCAGCTACCCCGTAAAAGGTATATAACAATGTACGGCAATCACGTCTATAACTAGACAAGGGGGCATACTATAAGCAAGTCACTTAGAATCACATAAAAAATCTATTGTCTCAATCAGTCATGTAAGGAAACTAAACATAGAATATATGTGATGAAGCAGAAAGGTGTCCCAAATGCGCTATCAAAATGTTCTAGAAACCAGCTGTACAAAATGAGAAGCTGGCAGAATAGCAAAAGTACATAACCATGATCAGCTGTAGTCTGATGAATTAAAATAATATAAAGAGAACTAAAAGTCAAGATTTAAGGCTAACAAGTGCCGGTGGCTAAACGCCTGTGAGACTCGTCTCACGTTATTCATATTTTTGTGGATACATATTTTTTGTGTGCTAGTTATTATATTTTATTGGATCTCGAGGAAGGCCAAAAATTCTTAAAATTGATTACTACTTGACTGGTATACCAACGGTATACTACAATATATCGATGGTATACTATAATATACCGATAGTATACTGCCCGACAGATATTTGTTTCACTTTTGAGATATTTTTGAGATATTTTTTCTATAAATAGTACTCGAGATATTTTATTTTCTTATTTATCTTTCTCTCTTCTCTCTTCTTAATTTCTCTCTCGAGCTTGGAAGTGGGGTCTTGAGATCTGGAGTATAGTTTCTGAACCCTTTCGTGGTGGGTGACTAGAAGATTTAGGCTGGAAGTTCGTTTTAGGCAAGTACACCTTGCCAATTTCGTGAACTTATTTTACTTTCTGTCATTCTACTTTTCTGGAGCTTGGTTATTGCTTTTTAGCGACTTGCTTCACTAGTATTGTTTATATCGTGATTTCTAGCCTAGTGACTGTCTCGGTTTTATTTTCTGGTAGAATCTCGTTTTGTTTTTTTTTTTTTTGGTAACTTGGAAACGAAAACGGTACCAAAGTTGTGATCGTGATTTTAGTCCATATTTCGATATGAGACTTACCCTAGACTTGACTTCTTGTTAGACTTGGTGGTGACCATGAGTTTAGGCCAGGGTGGATCATATCTCCTTCTTCCTCTTCGGCGAAATCCACGACGAAGCTGAGACAACGAATTCGAACTGTCCTCTACTTGGTTGATCCGAGCATTTCTCTAGCTGATCCATGGTGAGGGGATGCGCTCCATGACTTTCTCTTTGATCGTTGGCAAGTCGATCTTTCCTGATGGGCGAGCTCTTCAACGATTGAAGTCTTCTTCTTCTGTGGTGAACTTTTTATCGCGTCGCTCGATTCGTAGAGGTGAGCTCCTTCGTCAATATCTGATTACTCCTCTTCATATCTTGAAATCAAATTTGATTAATTCATTCGATCCTTGTCTTTGTCTGCTCGATTGGTGTTCGATCAATGTTGCGACGACGAACTCCAATTAATTTGTGTCTCCTAAAATTCGTTTCAGCATTCATAGAGACAGTCGAGCTTTCAACTAATGGATACACAGTTATGATGTCAAACTGTAGTTTATATATATATATATATATATATGAGTATATATATAAATGTGTGTGTTTATATATATATATATATATATATATATATATATATATATATATATATATGTATATGTGTATATATATATATGTTTATGTGTGTGTAGGTATATATATATGTGAGTGTGTGTTAGTGAGTATTTGTGTGAGAGTATGTTGGTGTGAGAGTGTGTAGTTGTGTGTGTGTTAGTGTGTGTGAGAGTGTGTGTGAGAGTGAGTGTGTGTTTATGAGCGTGTGTGTGTGCTTGTGAGCGTGTGTGTGAGTGTGGTTATATATATATATATATATATATATATATATATATATATATATATATATATATATATATATATATATATATATATATATAGGTATATAGATATGTATGTGTGTGTGTGTACCTATACATATATATGTGTTTGTTTGTATATATATATATATATATGTATATATGTGTGTGTAGATATATATAGATGTGTCTGTGTGTGAGTGTTTGCGTGTGTCGAGGTGTGTAAGTGTTAGAGAGAGTGAGAGGTGAGATAGGAGCAGCTGCAGCAGCAGCAGCAGCAGCAGTAGTATTTGCAGTGCGAGCGCGTTTCAGCCGCGCGCGCGCGCGCTCGAGCCAGTTTTCCCCCTCCCCCTTATTTTATATAGATATATGTATATATGTATAGATGTATATATATATATATATATATGCATATAGATAGAGATATATGTATATATATAGATAGATACATAGGTGGAGATATATATATATATATATATATATATATATATATATATATATATATATGTGTGTGTGTGTGTGTGTGTGTGTGTGTGTGTGTGTGTGTGTGTGTGTGTGAGATGGTGATGGATATATATATATATGTGTATGTGTATGTATGGATATATATATATATAGATACGTAGGTATGTATGCATATGTGTTAGATATATATTTTTGATTAGTTATATATCTAGGTGTATATATTTATATAGATAGCTAGTTATATGGGTAGTGTTAGAGTAAAGTAGGTATCTCAATACCTTGAGATACCAAGGTATTGAGGGTAGTGAGGTAAGGTGAGGTAAGGTATTGAGGTAGCCTAATATTAAGTTTTATATATATATATATATATATATATATATATATATATATATACTTAACATCAATATATATATATATATATATATATATATATATATATATATATATATATATATATATATAGATAGATAGATAGATAGATAGATAGATGGTAAGGTATCTGAGTAAGGTATCTCAATACCTCGAGATACCCAAGGTATTGAGGTATAGGGGTAAGGTATTGCCTCTACTAGATTATATATATATATATATAGATTGATATTACATATAGTAGTATATATATAAGTATATTATAGATCGCTAGCTAGTTAGTTAGAGTTAGAGGGTATGGTATCTCAATACCTTGAGATACCAAGGTATTGAGATAAGTTGGATATCGGGGTAAGGTATTGAGGTGTTTACCTATACACTAGGTTATATATATATATATATATATATATATATATTATATATATAGTTAGATATATGTTATATATATATATATATATATATATATATTAGTATATGGTAGTGTATATATATAGATAGATAGATAGTTAGCTAGTGTTAGTGAGGGGTAAGGCTTGAGTATCTCAATACCTTGAGATACTCAAGGTATTGGGCATCGGGGCAAGGTATTGAGTTTTTGCCTAGGAATGAGGTTAGACTTACTTTTTTATATATAGTTATATATATTTATATGTGCTAGTATATATTTTAGAGAGTATAGAAGGGGCGTATAGCGTAGGTTGAGATATCGGATGCCGAGGGTATCCCGGTATCTCAAGGAGGCGAGTTTGAGGGTTTATTAGCTTAATGACCTAATTTTTACCTAGAATTTTAGGGGCACCCTAGTTTGAACTAGAATTGACCACCAAAGTCAACTTTTGACCTAGATTTGACCTAGAGTTGACTTTTTGGACCCAGAATTGACTTTTTGACCCAGATTTCATCGGTTTGACCCGTTTGACCTAGAACGACCCTAGAAACCTGTTTTTAGTTATTTTATATCTGTTTAACTCATTAGAAACCTATTTAATCTTGCTTTTCATAATAGGTCCTTGCGATAGCATTCGGATCGCCAGTTGCTCAGGACATCAGGCTAGTACATTCTCTGATAGTTTTTATTATCTGATAATTATTATGATTCAGCTTCTAGTATAGTATCATCTAATTTTCTGGCACGACACGGACTGGTATTTCTGGATTCATTTACTTGCGACACGTATTTTTTATATTTCTGGCCTCTATTCTGGAATCACCTACAGGCATAACTACAGGCATCACTCATGTTTCAGACTGACTCATACTTGATTTACGTTTCGGGTCTTGGATTCACCTGTACTAGTCAGGACGGAAAAATACTCGAGTAGACATGTAAACATTCCTAACTGTAATTATCAGAAATTACCCCCTCTGGTCTATAATATGGAATGATAGCAGCCGTGCACCCAGTGCGCGGTGAGCCGTACTTACCCCTAGCCGTTTACATGTCAAAACAGGTATTTCAAAGACATGAGTTCATTCTTTCTAGTCTGGACTCTCTTGCATTTCTTGCTGGTCTCACTTATAGTTTTTGGACTAAACTCATTACATGTATTTCATGTTGGACTCACTATACGTTCTTGTGCACATACTTGATCTTAGCTTAGATTTCCTGTATCTTGCAGTCATTACTATCTTGCTTCTGATATTCATGCATCTTTATCTTTATGCGCCAGTGATATGTATATTTCTTGTTCATATTTTATTTCCTTCACCTTGCTACTTGCTACAACTGTTTTATAGTTTTTATCATTTAACTGGAACTGCTGTTAGAGGTGTACTTGCTCCAGTCTTGACTGGACATATTTTTTCCAGAGTATCCGGAGGATTGGTGTCCGACGTTTTATGGACCTCAGCCTGTCGATGGTGCAGACAGGGACCCCCTAGTTTAGGAGTGATTTCTGGGTTGGTAACCGGGATCACAAGGACCTGTTGTTATTTTTATTAGCCTTTTGGTACCGGGTTTGTCCTCAGTTTTGGTTTGAGACTTGTATTATATTTGATTCAGGATGATGATGTATTATTATTATTGATGTTGTGGTTATTTTAGTAGCAGTTGTTAGACTTTGTAGTTGTTAGACTTCTGTGTTATCTTATCGTGCTTAGATTCATGATTGAGTACTTGTGATTATCATTATGATATTGCTCCTCCGTTTGGAGTTAAGATCTTGACAGGTTTATATATTGATTGTGTGAGATTGTTAGCTAGATAGTAGACCTAGACAGCGTTCTACCGTCGATGCTGCAGCATAGGCTGGACGTACCCATGACTCATGTCCAATTTTTTGGGTGCGGGTCATGACACATTTTTAGTGGCAGCCCCATGCAGATCTCGATTCGCAATTAGTGCGATATCGTGGTGGTACAACAATTTAGTTGTACTGCTGCGAGCCTGCTATAGGATCTAGGATCTAGGATGAGAGTGTACTCAATCACGACTAGGAACAATTCCAATCTAATTATTCTGAAATTATTTTCTTTTAAAATATTACTGTCCTTCTTTGATGATATTGTATCTTACACCGTATTGACTTCTTTTGATCTGTGTTCAGGATGCCTCCGAAGACACGATCTTATCATATCGTTCCAGCAGTTGCCACTGAAAGGTCTGCTGCCTCTCGTCTAGTTCGTATTCAGACAGCTGTTACCGCTCCACTCGCCTCTCCTACAGTCGAGGGAGCATCTGTTTCTCTCGGGGATCCTCTACCACTTGTCGATCCGATGACTACCCCAGTCATTCCGGTGGTTCCTCCACCACTTCCTGCACCAGTAGACGCCGCGCAGTTGTTTGCGTTCTTCCGGGAGATGATGGACGTGTAGCACCGTCAGGTGGATGTGATGGAGCTGGGCATTGAGAATGCCCACCAGGTGGCAATGACAGCAGTGGACAGGGTGGCACAGATTCAGCCACAGGCAGATCAGACTCAGCATCCGAGGCCGGGAAGCATCATTGACTTCCAGAGGATGTGGCCCAAGGAGTTCCGGGGTACAAAAGGGATCCTGTACGCGGATGACTGGATAGAGCAGATCGAGGGGATCTTCAGGCTGGCACAGATTCCAGACAATATGCAGATAGAGGCAGCGGGCAGTCAGATGTTCGACCTCGCTTTGACATGGTATCGCACAGATACGAGGATCGCGGTGCCAGGGCTTACTTGGGAGGCTTTCAAGAGGCTTTTTAAGGAGAAGTTTTTCCCAGATGTGGCGCTGAGTGCTTTAGAGAGCCAGTTTGAGGCACTCGTCCAGGGGAGCATGATGGTGGACGAATATGCAGCAGAATTCTGCCATCTGGGAAGATTCGTGGAGGGCTTGAGTGAGGCAGCAAAGGCGAGGAAGTTTCGCAAGGGCTTGGTCATGGCGGTCAAGTCTTTGACTAGGAGCGACCGCGAGGCGACTTTCGAGCAGATAGTAGGAGACGCTCAGAGAGCAGAGGATGACTTGGAGCTCAAGTCCAAGAGAGGAAGGGATGTTTCAGGTAGTCCGAGTGGAAGTGCGGGACCGGCTAAGCGTCCCTATGTGCAGAAGGCAGCGCAGCAGGGTCAGGATCAGAGGGTGCCCACTTGCGCCTATTGCAGGAAGACAGGACACACTTAGGATGTTTGTAGAAGGAGGCTGAAGGTGTGTTTTTCTGTGGATTCGCTGCTCACCAGATGCGAGATTGTCCTACTGCACCTCCATTTGGTGGAGCACAGGATCGGAGAGTTAGAGCTAGGCCACCAGTGGCACAGCATCATGCCCCGCACCAGCAGAGGGATATACCCCAGCAGGGCAGGGCTTATGCGTTGACGGTCGAGGAGGCCGATGCTACGGGTGTCGGGTTAGCAGGTTTGTCTCTTTGTTCTTCTTCCTGTCCTTTTCTATTCTTTGTGGTGTGCTTCATTAGTACCTGTTAGACTTTTCTATTATGCTGTGGTAGATAGTGTAGTGACCCTGATTAAGACTGTGATAACACGACCAGTAGGACCATGATCTTGTATGTTGTTTAGGTAGAATTTCTTGACTGTGATGGTTGGGGGTTTGACCTAGAGGGAGTGTGATTGACTTTAAATTTCGAGGACGAAATTTTCTAAGGAGGATATGCTTGTCACCACCCCATTTCCAGAGCCGGGTATTTTTTATTTTAATTTGGTTAATTGTGTATTATTTATAATTAATTGTATTTATATTTAATTAGTGATTGCATTATTTTTTTATTGATTGTTTTAGAATTTTGGCTAGCCTTGACCCATTTCCGACCCTAGTGGACCCATGTCCGACCCAACCAACACCCTTGTGGGACCTATTTTTGGGTTTAGAATTATTATTATATTTTATTTTAGTTAGTTGGAGAGATTGGAAGTTAGTTTGAGTGCTTTTGGAACCCCAAACCCAAAACCCAAGTTGCATCCTAAAGGTGAGGGCATTTTGGTCTTTTGGACACTATGTAAACCACTTTTTTTGTGAGACTCGACCACAGCCCCCATTCCCAGCCGAACATACAGCCCCCCATTCTTCACTTCTTCTTCTTCTTCTCCACTCTTTCCTTCTTCTTCCTTTCTCCTTCCCACTTCCAAACAAGTAAGTTTTCTCATTTTCCTTCCTTTCTTCTTCCATTTACTTCTTGAATGGGAACCCTAACCCTATATTTTTCCCTAACCTAGGTGGGTAGAGCTTAGATTTGGTGTTGGAGCTTGGGTTGGAAGCTTGGAAGCTTGGAAGCTTGGTGTGGTGGATTAGGAGCTTTTTGGAGACTTTGGCTTGGGATTCCAACTCCCAAGAGGTAAACCCTAATTTTTTCCCTTGTAATTACTCTTATATAGTGTAATTAGTAGTTTAGAACCTTCCTAGACCTTAGGACTACCCGTGGGAGGAAGTTGGAACAAGTTTGGTTGTGTTTGGAGACTTTAACATTAAATTTTGTGTCAATTTTGGGTGAAATTCGAGATTGGCCTAATTTTGGGTGGTGTCCTAGGTTAGACGGACCTAGGTAGACGTGCTCGGGTGTCTTGAGGGTTAGTATGTGTCTTCGTTTGAATATGTGAAGTCGTGTCGCGGAGAAATGAGCGTTTCGGGCATTTTAGGGGTTTTCGTCGTCGTCGGTTCTATGTACGTGCGCATTTTTGCCATGGACCTAGAATCGACGAGTTAGCATTTTTTCTAGGATCTAGGCATCGTTTAGAACCCGTGGGTAAATTTTTGGCCGATTTCGAGTAGGTTTAGTTTGCGTTTCAAGAGATTTTGCGAACCGTACACCACGTGTTCGTCGAAATGACCGAACGGCCATTTTGACTTGGTTTCTTAGTTTTGGGCTTCTGCGCGTGTTGGGTTAGCTTCGAGGAGTGTGTGCTAGAGTTCTCGGGTTATATTTTATATATATATATACATGTTTGTGCGTGTAGGGGTCGTTGGGCGCGTGTTGGTGGAGTGTTGCGTGTTGTGTTGTGTGTTATGTTGTGTGTTGTGTGTGTTGTGTGTGTTGTGTTTATATATATATATATGAGTATATATATAAATGTGTGTGTGTTTATATATATATATATATATATATATATATATATATATATATATATATATATATATATATATGTATATATATATATATATATATATATGTTTATGTGTGTGTAGGTATATATATATATATGTGAGTGTGTGTTAGTGAGTATTTGTGTGAGAGTGTGTTGGTGTGAGAGTATGTAGTTGTGTGTGTGTTAGTGTATGTGAGAGTGTGTGTGTGAGGGTGTGTGAGAGTGAGTGTGTGTTTGTGAGCGTGTGTGTGTGTTTGTGAGCGTGTGTGAGTGTGGTTATATATATATATATATATATATATATATATATATATATATATATATATATATATATATATATATATAGATATGTATGTGTGTGTGTGTACCTATACATATATATATATGTATTTGTTTGTATATATATATATATATATATATATATATATATATATATATATATATGTATATATATATATATATATGTGTGTGTGTGTAGATATATATAGATGTGTCTGTGTGTGAGTGTTTGCGTGTGTCGAGGTGTGTGAGTGTTAGAGAGAGTGAGAGGTGAGATGGAAGCAGCTGCAGCAGCAGTAGCATTTGCAGCGCGAGTGCGTTTCAGCCGCGCGCGCGCGCTCAAGCCAGTTTTCCCCCTCCCCCTTCTTTTATATATATATATATATATATATATATATATATATCTCCATCTATGTATCTATCTATATATATAATATATATAGATAGAGATATATGTATATATATAGATAGATACATAGGTGGAGATATATATATATATATATATATATATATATATATATATATATATATATATATATGTGTGTGTGTGTGTGTGTGTGAGAGAGATGTTGATGGATATATATATATGTGTATGTGTATGTATATATATATATATATATATATATATATATATATATACGTAGGTATGTATGCATATGTGTTAGATATATATTTTTGATTAGTTATATAGCTAGGTGTATATATTTATATAGATAGCTAGTTATATGGGTAGCGTTAGAGTAAAGTAGGTATCTCAATACCTTGAGATACCAAGGTATTGAGGGTAGTGAGGTTAGGTATTGAGGTAGCCTAATACTAAGTTATATATATATATATATAGCTAGTTAGGTAGAGGGTAAGGTATCCGGGTAAGGTATCTCAATACCTCGAGATACCCATGGTATTGAGGTATAGGGGTAAGGTATTGCCTCTACTAGATTATATATGTATATATAGATATAGATATATATATATATATATATATATATATATATATATATATATATATATATATATATATATATATATATATATATATAGATTGATATTACATATAGTAGTATATATATAAGTATATTATAGATAGCTAGCTAGTTAGTTAGAGTTAGAGGGTAAGGTATCTCAATACCTTGAGATACCAAGGTATTGAGATAAATTGGATATCGGGGTAAGGTATTGAGGTGTTTACCTATACACTAGGTTATATATATATCTATATAGTTAGATATATGTTATATATATATATATTAGTATATGGTAGTGTATATATATAGATAGATAGTTTGTTAGCTAGTGTTAGTGAGGGGTAAGGCTTGAGTATCTCAATACCTTGAGATACTCAAGGTATTGGACATCAGGACAAGGTATTGAGTTTTAGCCTAGGAATAAGGTTAGACTTGCTTTTATATATATAGTTATATATACTTATACGTGCTAGTATATATTTTAGAGGGTATAGAAGGGGTGTATAGCGTAGGTTGAGGTATCGGATACCGAGGGTATCCCGGTATCTCAAGGAGGCGAGTTTGAGGGTTTATTAACTTAATGACCTAGTTTTGACCTAGAATTTTAGGGACACCCTAGTTTGACCTAGAGTTGACCGTAGTTGACTCGGTTGACCGCCAAAGTCAACTTTTGACCTAAATTTGACCTAGAGTTGACTTTTTGGACCAAGAGTTGACTTTTTGACCCAGATTTTATCGGTTTGACCCGTTTGACCTAGAACGACCCTAGAAACCTATTTTTAGTTATTTTATATCTGTTTAACTCATTAGAAACCTATTTAATCTTACTTTTCATAATAGGTCCTTGTGATACCAGTTTGGATCGCTAGTTGCTCAGGACGTCAAGCGAGTACATTCTCTGATAGTTTTCATTATCTGATGATTATTATGATTCAGCTTCTAGTATAGTATCATCTGATTTTCTGGCACGACACAGACTGGTATTTCTGGATTCATTTACTTGTGACACATATTTTTTATGTTTCTGGCATCTATTCTGGAATTACCTACAGGCATCACTACATGCATCACTCATGTTTCAGGCTGGACTTATACTTGATTTACGTGTCGGGTCTTGGATTCACTTGTACTAGTCGGGACGAGGAAATACTCGAGTAGACATGTAAACATTCCCAATTGGAATTATCAGGAATCACCCCTCTGGTCTAATCTGGAATGATAGCAGTCGCGCACCCAGTGCGAGGTGAGCCGTACTTACCCCTAGCCGTTTACATTTTAAAATAGGTATTTCAAAGACACGAGTTCATTCTTTCTAGTCTGGACTCTCTTGCATTTCTTGCTGGTCTCACTTATAGTTTCTGGACTTGACTTATTACATGTATTTCATGCTGGACTCACTACACGTTCTTGTGCACATACTTGATCTTAGCTTAGATTTCCTGTATCTTGCAGTCATTACTATCTTGCTTCTGATATTCATGCATCTTTACCTTTATGCGCCAGTGATATGTATATTTCTTGTTCATATTTCATTTCCTTCACCTTGCTACTTGCTATAACTGTTTTATAGTTTTTATCATTTAATTGGAACTGCTGTTAGAGGTGTACTTGGTCCAGTCCTGACTGGATATATTTTTTCCAGAGTATCCGAAGGATTAGTGTCCGACATTTTTTGGACCTCAGCCTATCGATGGTGCAGACAGGGACCCCCTAGTTTAGGAGTGATTTTCGGGTTGGTAGCCGAGATCACAAGGACCTGTTGTTGTTTTTATTAGCCTTTGGTACCGGATTTGTCCCCGGTTTTGGTTTGAGACTTGTATTATATTTGATTCAGGATGATGATGTATTATTATTATTGTTGTTTTTGTTGTTTTAGTAACAGTTGTTTAGACTTTGTAGTTGTTAGACTTCTGTGTTATCTTATCGTGCTTAGATTCGTGATTGAGTACTTGTGATTATCATTATGATATTGCTCCTCCATTTGGAGTTGAGATCTTGACAGGTTTATATATTGATTGCGTGAGATTGTTAGCTAGATAGTTGTCCTAGACATCGTTCTACCGCCGATGCTGCGGCGTAGGCTGGACGTACCCACGACTCATGCCCAATTTTTTGGGTGCGGGTCGTGACAATTAGGTTCCAAATTAAATTCGAACAAAAGTATATAGGTTTTAATTTTCACCAAAATGCTTAGCATGAAGAGTTCTACAATACTAGAATAGTATAGACACATTATGTATTAACCCATAATATGTTATACATAAAACTATATTCCAAATCCTTATGTATATTCGTTCAATCCAAGCATGATTCCATATTATATGGTTATTTATCAACATCATATCATATAATATATATATATATATATATATATATATATTGTCATGCCCCAAAATCAGAATACTAGAGAACGGAGGCGGACAAAGCCAACTACGTACACCAGAGTATTCAATATTCTGAGATACGGTCACGGCTGTCTAAACATGTAAGAATTTTACTTTATAATCCAACAGTCATTCCTGGTTCAAGAGTCCTAGGTGTCTCAATCTCAAGCAAGCAATAAGTTACAATATGTATGATCACCAAACATATAATAGTAAGGCATCACAGACTATACATACACAGATGATCATAAAGCTAGTTACAAAATAAAGAACTAGCAAGAGTACCATTTTACATGATCATCTCTAGCTATAGTCTAGAATATGCTTTACATGTAGGCCCACAGACTAGAATGTCAAGTTCTAAAATACGAGCTAAACACATGCTCAGTGGCTAAACGCCTCAAAAGTATAAGTATAAGATCAAGTGGGGGATAAAAAAAAATCCATTCATGTCCTCGGGTGCTCCTGGTGTTCACCATCTTAAGGCAGGAAATACGAAAGATCCTGCGGTCCTGCTTCAAAATTTGGCCATACAAAACCAGTGGGGTCAGACCCTAAAATAGCAAGTACCACAAGGGAGCCAAACTAATGAACTAAAACTAGTATGCAGACAAATCAGTAAGAAATAGCATAAGGGCCGTTAAATAAGTGCAATGGATAAAATAATAGTTAAGCAGTTCAGGAGTAATTAAACATGGACATATGGAATCAGTACTCCGATTACCATTATTGATCAGGTGTTAAAGAAATCATGACAGAACTACACTAGACTGGAAATCAAGCGATCATGCCCTACGGCTTGCTATGATTAGCTAACTAGGGTTATCACAGTCCTAGTTACTAACACATGCAGTTTGAGATTTATTGCAGCCGCATGCCCTGCAGACTATCTGGGTTATCCAGACGAACAGGTACATAGTATAAATTTATCACGTATAATAATTTCTTATCTTTTCTAGTAGTGCAACACTTGACGGTGTGTTGGAAGTGTGCCTCTCACGACGGAGAGCTCCAAATCCATCAGGTGTCGCTGGGATACCGTAATTGCATGTAGCCAAAAAATTTCTCTATATGCTTTCTAGATTATTATTTTATTTATTAGCCAGGACAATTATCAAGAATTTTTGACCATGGTACTCAAAAATCTACCTTAGACATGATGCAAGACAGGATAATAACTTGATGAGTACAATCAAAATCAACCACGGGGATATAAATCATGCAATACAAATGCTACTAATAGTCTTAATCAGGGCAGTTACAGGATTTCTCAAGTCATGAGTGCGCTACGTTGAGCCACTATCAGGATTATCAGGATCAAGAGTATCAGGGTTATCAGTACAGGATCAGGATTATCAGTACATTATCAGGATTATCAGGAGTTCATTTATAATGTGCAATTACTATATCATATCAGAAAATCAAGATTAATATCAAGAATGCCATATTCAGGAAATAACAAGGATTAACTAAAATAACAGGATAAAAGAGAACTAGAGAATCATGAAAAGTTATTCATATTTAAAAGAATACTGGCATACAGACAAATAAATTAATAATTCAGGATTGGCGCATTAAATCATACAAGAATATAACATCCACGCAGAATGGGTCAAAAACCACCTGGCGCATAAACTGGTATTGGAGCACAAATGTCCAAAAATAGTTTTGGCACACAAATCACTATTTCTGGTAGTTCTAGCGCACTTTGATACAAAAGTCCTTTATGCAAAGATGGCGTACAATTATATTAAAGCGCACTTCTATGATCTTGGCGCACAATGATAGAAGTACGCGAGCCAAGAGCTTGGTGCAGAAATCTATCATTGGCGCACAAATAAAAGTACCCAAGCTATAACTTTGGCACACTTTTATCAAGTATGCTAGTAGTGAGATTTGGCATACAAACAAGCACATGAGGTTTATTAAAAGATAAAACATAAGTTCCAAGATATGGCACAGCAGTCGAGACGACTCTTCAGTCAAGAACATAATTCTTGAGAATTGTCAGAAGTCTTTGCTTAGTCATTAAGTAATTACAAAGGGCTACAAAGTGCTCCATATCTAGAGAATGCCACATTGTGTGCCACACAGCAAAGTGCGCGGGTAAAAAAAATTTACCGAAGTGCGCAAAGTCTGCAATATCTGCAAATTGCACCAACTTGGCTTTTAAGAAGTGGCGTACATTCTTGATGACTTGCAGACCCATTCAAAAGTGCGCCAAGTGGGATTGGCGTACTTTTGAAGGAATTACATTTGTACAAAACATACGTAGGAATAGAGAAGTGCACCTCGAATATTTAACATATCATGGCACACTTTCAAAGAAATTTGTGAAACACACACAAGTGCGCTCACTAAAACTTCTCTTATGCAACAAGGGTTCCCTGTGTCACGCTCTGATCCCGAAGGTCCCGACAATGACCCCATCGGGCACGAATTACCACACCCTAACTCTCCCATAGGACATATATAGTTTGCCATCGAGGCGTGATGCCGTACGAGCCTAGGGTTGCGCTCGTACAAGGCAACATCGTTAAAGTTGTGGCTATCATCGAACTGATCGAGTACGCAGCGGAGGGAAAGCGTTACAAATAATAATCCATCTGAGTATACGGGGCAAATCTTAAGGCATGAGGTTCTCTGAATACAATGGCATCATTCCATACATTATATCCCTCTATACAAAAGCAGCTCAAAATATCTCGATACGGCTCAAGGCATCGACAAAAGATTTTTGGGTCCTGGGGATGGGGCATGGATATCGTTTCCTCGGATGATCTAGCACCTAATAACATGCAACCTGTTGGTGGATCAGCACTTTAGAGAAAGTATTGGTGAGTATAAAATCAATGAACAGAAGCAACATTCACTAAAACCAACACTAAGTAATTTTGTTATAAATTATTACATTACTAGTGATCTTTCTACTTTTACCTAGGTTTGTTACATGCAGTATGGGTACGGAGTCATATATTACTTCTTTTGGAAACATCTTTGAAATCAGAATTCAGTTCAATACAACCAAGCATATAAGCAAACAGTTCAAGCATGATGTACCAATCATAGTGTGCGCAGCGTGTCTCGTGAGCTATACTCAAAGACTCTAAGGACAAAGCAACATCTAGTGGACTATCATTCAATCAAGCAAAAAAAGATAAACTATCTATAAGATGTTGATCCCCGAGAAACTCAGGATCAATAGCGATAATCCAGGTAACTAATGACTCATTTATCTGATGCTATTAGCAACTATGAATCATGGTTGCTCTTCACTAAAATACGCTCAAAATAGCAGTCGGGATCAAGGTTCAGCTTTGTACTAATAGCCATTGTCCGACCGATGCGAATGCATAAAACACTATCAGACAAACTCTATAATGCACATCATCATGAACAAGCAGGCAATATATATACACTCCATCTCTAAGCAGTGCAAAACAATAAGCAAAATGTTATATCACTTATTTAGTGAATCTTACCCCTTGACAAACGGTTATCCCTGTAGCAGATATACAAGTTAGCGACAATTGGTATATATAAACAAAGTTCTCTTTCATGTTCGTCTCTGCATCAAACAGTTAGGTATGCAAGAAGGCTAGCCTAGCATGTGCCCTAACTACCTGAAATGCAGTTATC
The DNA here is from genome assembly GCA_036927795.1 of Iris macrosiphon. Lineage (NCBI taxonomy): Eukaryota > Viridiplantae > Streptophyta > Magnoliopsida > Asparagales > Iridaceae > Iris > Iris macrosiphon. Next base: position 167,071,981 of record JAYESA010000010.1, on the reverse strand, counting down.
TCTAAGAACAAGCTAACTTCTCTAACTCAAACTCTTCTCAACAGAAGTACCGCCTCCCATCTAATATCCATACCCTCAAGGCACACTATTAGTCTTACCCCATCAGTAGTCACCATAAACTATTCTAATAACCATGTCCCCCTAGATCCCATAGGACCAAAATATCATGGCGTACTATTAGTCTCCAAACTTGTCGTTTAGCCTCCATCCCCCATAAGCTCCTCGATAACAAGCATATCACAAGCATAACATAATGTGACAATACAAGCTTTCAATCCCTCTATCTCTTATCTAATAACCGCACCCCCCAAGATCTCGTAGTACCAGAATATTAGGGTGGGCTACTAGTCTCTTCTCTAACAAGACAAGCCATAACTTCTAGTAATAATATAAGCATACATTAAATCAAGCTTTTGCATCCAAGACAAAAAATTATATATACGACGACAAGCAAACATATGAACGATCTTTAATTTAAGCAAGCATGACACTGGTCTATTATTGTCACGCCCCAGTCCCAAAAATACGTAGGACTAGGACACGTAAGCATGCCAGCCGTATGGATATGGCAACTCCAATATATGGAAACCAAATCCATACGTATGCTGTAATATGAATATAAAATCCACAAGTGGTATAAAATGTAATACAAGTCACAGGGTAAAATCTAAATCTCATCCACCAAAATCATATAGAAATAAATAACCAGCATCTATATAACTAGATCTCAATAAGAAGTATCTAAAGATGATAGTTGGATGGAAACAAATCCACTACCAACTCTAATGTAAGAGCAAATATTAAAGTAAGTACAACACAACAACACCATATAAGAACACCATCTAGCAATCACGGGCTCGAAGAGGGGACATCCACGAAACATATATAGCTATCCGATCTGTGCTCCTGCAAATACTCAAGAATAGATACACCTGGCAGAGGACCAGGTCCTCAGAGGGACGTAACAAGATACAGAAAATACGAGCCAATTTGAATACAGTAAACATGCATATAATTTGAAAATAAATAAGTACGCTGTACAAGACCATCTATATGAATGCAAATGAGGACAACTTTTCGACGTATGGCAAGGGTCGGCTACTCGATCTACCTCACAACTCACACACACGTCAATGGACATCAGAAATCGATATACCGCGGGGGTAGCGACCAGCGAAACTCCAGAAATCGACATACCGCGGGGGTAGCGACCAGCGGACACACACGCCCGTAGTGCGAACTATATACTACGGTTTACCAGAGTGGTCAAAAGCCCATACGCCTAATGATTGTCCTCTATGATACTAAGTGCCATGTGTGTGTCAACATATCTAATACATAGTAATGACTAAAAAAAACTACACATGCAAGAACTATACAGACTGAAATAAATAAACAGAAATATATAAATAGCATGCAAAGTACTGTAAACAATTTGGCAAGGTATCTTGCCTGGTAAGAAAGCTGCAAGGTGTACTGTCCAGAAGTCAAACGCACAGGATCAAAAGCTATGGCCGCAGAACAAATGTCTCCGGATGCTGAAATAAATATCACCAACGTTTCTAGAATGAGCAAAATAGCTAAAAAGCACTTCCCTTTCGTCCAATTTGGACACAGGGGCAAAACGGTAATTTTGGGTAAAAGTGGGGTCCACATGTGGCTCACTTCGCACCGAAAGGCGTGCCGAGGGTAACAGTCTCTAAATGGGACAAACTATGGGTCAAACAACTCTAAATGTCAATACGAACCCAACGGTATGTCCAAATTTGGATTCCGATGAGCCGAACAAAATTTGGTCCAAAAAGTCAACTGTGGGGCCCGCCAATTGGCGATCTGGTCAACCGTCTCAGAAATGCGTGAAAATTGGGTCACAGGACCAGCGCGTTACCACGAGTCCAGTGGCGCAAGTTTCGTCGCATTCTGACAAGCGTGGACAAAATACGCGCGAGTTCCACAAAAGTGGCGACACGAAATGTGTCCGCGGATACGGTCTGATTCCGGCGCGCTCACGCGTCCGAATCAGTCCCCACGAATTTTCATGTGTCCGATTACGCTGTGTGTACCGTTCGGTACACTTGGCACACGGCGGGGCGGTCCCGTTTGGCGGGGCGCGCTCCGATCTCCAACTTTTGGAAAACCGGAAAAAGTGGGTGCGCGCAGTTTTGTGACGACTACAATTTTGTCCACAGCAACTAATAGCACAAAGTTATTATACAGAAAATAAACTAGGTCATGTAATCTACAGGTATCAAAAAGAATCACCGAATTTGGATCTCTGTGGTGGGAGATACGAACTCGGCAATATGGGCGGTCATTCTGGAATTCTGCGATTTGCAGAATTCTGTCTGCTCGTGCTGACTTGGGCGCTATTTTTCACCTAGGGGCACACGTTTTCCGAGGTAGGCTATAAAACAAATATTGGAGAGGGTTGAGGGAAGATCATACCTATGAAAACGGAATAGCGTTTGGTCGAGCGAGTCAACGGGAAATCACGCCGGAGCGAAGGTGCCTCGAGTGGGAGACTGCAGTTCGCGATGTCGGCGTCGACGGGATGGTTGGATGGCTTCGGGAGGCTTCTCTGGCTGTGGTGACGGCTCTAGATGGGAAGAGGAAGTCTGGAGTTTTAGGTTAGGGTTTTTGGGATGTAACTATATATATATATATATATATGATTAGGAGAGAGAGAAGGTGGAGCGGATGTTTCCGCGGGTTTGGGAGCCGCTGAATGGGAGTTCGGTTGGGTGGATTAAAGGGGCGGCTTATGCAAGTCTAAGTTGCTGCGGGCCTTGGAAGCAAATGCAAAAGTTGCTAAGGAAGTAAATGGGCGGTGAAGGAAATTGGCTGCAAGTGTTGAATGGAATTTCCTAAGCATAAAGTAGATTATTATTATTATTATTTATATTCTTATTATATTAATAAATTCTTTTTCTTTTCTTTTCTTTTTCTTTATAAATATATATATACATATATATATATTTGTATATACATATATATTATATAAATATACTCATAAGAAAATTTATATATTAGGGTATTGCACATCGTTAGGCTAGCAACTGCTCAAGGGGTCTCCTACATGGAATAAATTCTGAAAAATTCCTGATGGTCGCATAAGTCCTCTAAGTGCCCGAACACCTAACATAAAAATTATTAAAAATCTATTTCTCCTATTTAGACCAAATTACTACAATTAAATTATTAATTAATAAGTAAAAAGGGTATATACGATTTTTAGGAAGGGGGTTTTACATTCTACCCAACTTATAAAAATTTCGTCCTCGAAATTAAAATTAAGCCACGATAGAATGTCAAGAATGGTATAAGATTTGCATCGTTTAAAATGCAAGGCTAGGTTTAAAGGGGTGGGCGATGTTGCACGTTGCACATCCCGAAAAAAAAAATTATAGAAAAATCCATATGAGCGAAAAATAGGTTTCTTCATGTGTCATGTCCAATGGTGTGGACACATAAATGCTCTTTTGCATAAGAGCGTCCAACAATTGGAAAATTGCACAAAGATGAGAATTGGATGATGGGCATGTCTAGGATAAGGGTGTAGAATTTGTAGGAAGGCAGTGGCTAGTGTAGTGCTCCAATTATCGGAGCACGGTAAGGTGCGCTAAGAGATATAATTATTGCAAAATTAAATAAAAAAATACTGTGTTCTACTTCTAACTGGATTCAAGCTAACCTTAGTCTCACTAACTCAGCCAAGTAGGTCAAATTTTGGGTGAGGGGGTTCACAATCTGCCGAACTTAAAATTTTCCATCTACCACCTAAGGCTATACATCTAGAAAAACTATTGCTCCAATTATTTAACCATGATTTTTTTTTTTTAATCTTCAAAGGTTTAACACCAAACATATCACCTACGATATGCCCTTAACCAATTATAAAAGAGAGTCACTAAGTCATGTGTTTAGCCTTATGGGGTATAGCTAGTACTATCAGTGTCAACTTATACCAGCACGAGGTTTCGTCTTTCCGGAATAGGGGAAGACGGAGGGAAATAATAAAGAACTTCAAGGTGAAGGTGACAGAATGCAAGTACGAGATTCAAAGAGATTAAAGAATCGAAAAGAGAGTTGTCAGGACAGTTGTGGATTGAAATCCTATTTTTGGTAATTTCCTATTTACATGCTCGTATCAGTACAGTTATGTAACCGATACGATGTGTCAGCCATATCTAGGGGCAAGTATATATGTCTACTACCATATATCTCAATCCACGTAAAGTAGTAATGCGAAGAGCGAACCAAGCACACTAAGGTTAGCTAGACCTTAATACACCGATTCTGATTAGGCAATTGTATCATTGTGTGCACCCAATAATACATATGCCATGAGCAAGCTCGATAAAAGAATAAGCTTGCAAAAACTAGGCTATAATAGCAGCATAAGTCAAGGTAGTACAACAAACATAAATACGCTGGATTATGATGAAAGAAGGTACATAACAATTCAAGTTCACAAAAGATAAGACTCCACAAACTCTACATCTATCATACTAATTCCTTGTCTAAGTCGATAGTCGACAAGGTAGGGGTATAGCCTCTAAGTTCTACAGTCTGAGAAAAAAACAATATCGTCCTAAGCTAGCATACAGTTAAATGTCATTCATTCACACTTCAATAATAATAAGGCAAAAGACTATGTGATACTATGTTGTGAGGTATACTACCCAACTTATAACAATAAACTAGTACTGTAATTGTCTTAAGGATACCGTAGAAATTCTTGTTAAGGTTTACGAGAAGGGTCTTGGTACTTTATTAGGGTATCCTCTTCTATTACATAGGTCATGGTCATCTTACCTCTTAGTCATAGTGCTTAGAACAAGTGTCAATAGTAAAGATAGAAAGGTTACTAGTCCTCAAGTGAGAGAGGAGATAACTTATGTGGAGATATGGGTTCAATTACGTGATTAAAACTAAGTTGTAACCATAAAATTATAATCTAAATGAACAGCTCAACTATCAAATTCTTGCGACTAAGCACATAATTGCAAAATTCAAGATTACAACTATAATTCTAGGAAACTATATATCATATCATAAAAGAATTCATTGGCCTACAATCAGAAGTGTTAGAGGGCACGAGTTGAAAGATGAAGAATAGAAGAACATGATTAGTCGTCGTACAAATAGCGAGTGCTAGGATTTCAGGGAAACAAATATATGAAATAAAATAGAGAGGCTATAGATAATGTCAAGGTTTCCTAAGGGGAGATGCTACGCTACTCTCTGTGTTTACGGTATGTTCAAGAAACTACTATATTCAATGCTCTTGGCTTCCTAAAGTGTTGTCTACTAATAATAAGACAATGATCTAAGTTTTATAGTTCTCTAATACTATCCAATTATGAAGGTTAGGTTCAGTCCTAATGTTCAATATTGGTTCTCCATTGGTTCCTCAATACTAGGGTCAAACATTATGGTAAAACTTCTAACTATCTCTAGTAGTGTCTATACTACTCAAGTCTTCTTAATACATCAAGAGGTAATGGTATACCAATCTAAAGATGAGGAGTTCTAGGGTTCACTAGATATTCTAAACTTAGTGGTGTGTCTATATTCTCGTTGTATTCTTAATAGGTATGCTACCATAGTCATCATCCTAATAACATGGGTTCCTATATTCTAGCAGAAGGCTATACTCAAAGAACTATTAGGGAAGTACAAGAATCAAGCATGATGTAATTATTCAGATAGAATGGATTGGAAGGAAAATGAATCATAGTCAATTGTGGATGAGATCCTATACTCTATTCCTAGGTGCAGGCTTGCTCGGCACAATAATGTAACCGAGACAATATGCTCTCGACCTGCATGGGCCACCACAAAAACATGTCACGCCCCAGTCCCAAAAATACGTAGGACTAGGACACGTAAGCATGCCAGCCGCATGGATATGGCAACTCCAATATATGGAAACCAAATCCATACGTACGCTGTAATATGAATATAAAATCCACAAGTGGTATAAAATGTAATACAAGTCACAGGGTAAAATCTAAATCTCATCCACCAAAATCATATAGAAATAAATAACCAGCATCTATATAACTAGATCTCAATAAGAAGTATCTAAAGATGATAGTTGGATGGAAACAAATCCACTACCAACTCTAATGTAAGAGCAAATATTAAAGTAAGTACAACACAACAACACCATATAAGAACACCATCTAGCAATCACGGGCTCGTAGAGGGGACATCCACGAAACATATATAGCCATCCGATCTGTGCTCCTGCAAATACTTTTGATATCCCGAGCAGCGATAATCCTCATCCCTCACCATCCTCAATCGAAAATACTAGCAATCAACAATCACAAAATCATAACTCTCAAGAAATAAATCAAATCCAGAAAACTTTTGGCCACATCTTTGAGAATATTTATGGACTTATTGTATGGAACGCTCAACTCAGCAATGATATCAATGAACAAGGAATCGTTATCTAAGAACTGCAACAAAATGGGCGAAAGGCCAGAAGATTGAGTTGCTCTGATACTATTATGTCACGTCCCGATCCTGAAGGTCCAAACAATACCCCCATCAGATGCGAATTACCGTGCCCCGGTGCTCCTGCGGGACGTATATCATTTTCTATCGAGGCATGATGCCGTACGAGCCTAGGGTTATGCTCGCACAAGGCAACATTGTTAAAGTTGTGGCTATCATCGAACCGATCGAGTATGAAGTGGAGGAACAATGTTACAAACAATAATCTATCTGAGTATATGCGGCAAATCTCAAGGCACAAGGTTCTTTGAATATAATGGCAATATTCCATACTTATGTCCCTCTATACAAAAGCAGTTTAAAATATCTCGATACGGTTCAAGGCATCGACACCAGTTTTTGGCTCCTGGGGATAAGGAATGGCTATCACTTCCTCGGATAATCTAGCACCTGCGAACAAGCAAACTATTGGTGGGTCAGCACTTATGAGAAATTACTGGTGAGTATAAAACCAACGAACAGAAGCAACATTCATTAAAACCAACACTAAGTAATTATGTTATAAAATATTATATTACTAGTGATCTTTCTACTTTTACCTAGGTTCGTTACATATAGTACGGGAACAGAGTCATATTACTTCTTTTGGAAACATATTTGAAATCAAAATTCAATTCAATACAACCAAGCATACAAGGCAAACAGTTCAAGCATGATGTACCAATCAGGGTGTGCACAGCATGTCTCGTGAGCTATACTCAAAGACTATAGGGATAATGCAGCATCTAGTGGACTATCATTCTATCAAGCAAACACGATGAACTATCTATAAGATGTCGGTCCCCAAGAAACTCAGGATCAGTAGCGCTAATCCAGCTAACTAATGACTCATTTATCTGATGTTGTTAGCAACTGTGACTGGTTGCTCTTCACTAAAATACGCTCAAAATAACAGCCAGGACCAAGGTTTAGCTCTGCACTAATAGCCATTTTTTGACCGATATGAATGCATGAAACACTATCAAATAAACTTTATGATGCACATGATCATGAATAATTGGGCTATATATATACACTCCAGGCTATATATATACACTCCATCTTCGAGCAGTACAAAATAATAAGCAAAACGATATATCACTTATTTAGTGATTCTTATCCCTGATCGAACGGTTATTCCTGCAGCAGATATACAAGTTAGTGACAATTTTTTATATATAAACAAGGTTTACTTTCATGTCCGTCTCTGCATCAAACAGTTAGGTATGCAAGAAGGCTAGCCTAGCTTGTGCCCTAACTACATAAAATATAGTTATCTCCATGAATAAGCTAACTTCTCTAACTCAAACTCTTCTCAACAGAAGCACCGCCTCCCATCTATAGCCATACCCTCAGGGCACATTATTAGTCTCACCCCATCAGTAGTCTCTATCCACCATTCTAATAGCCATGCCCCCTAGATCTCGTAAGACCGGAACATCAGGGTGCACTATTAGTCCCCAAACTTGTCATTTAGTCTCCATCCCCCACAAGTTCTTCGATAACAAGCATATCACAAGCATAACACAATGCAACAATATAGTCTTTCTATCCATCTATCTCTTATCTAATAACTGTACCCCCTAGATCCCGTAGGACCAGAATATCAGGGCGGGCTACTAGTCTCTTCTCTAACAAGACAAGCCATAACTCTTAGTAACAATACAAGCATACATTCAATCAAGCTTTTGCATCCAAGATAATTAATTATATAGACGATGACAAGCAAACATATGAACGATCTTTAATTTTAAGCAAGCATGGCACGGGCCTGTTATCTCCTCTTGTGAAGCATGTAGTTCTACTCTTTCCTTAGCAAGGCAAGGTTCATTTAATAGCGATGTGAGTGTAACTAGCATATAATATTCATTTCTATACTTAGTATGGCAATGGTTCTATCTTTTTTTGGACAAGCATATAAGTTCTCTTATTAGGCAGGCATATTCTCGTTTTACCATTCTCAATGCGAACATTATCTTATTAAGCAAACAAGCATTTCAAAAACTTAGATTCATTATTAAGGCGTGCAAGAATCAAAGAATGAAGTTCTGCCCACTCACCTAGATCAATCATCTTGTGTTTCAATCAGAGAACTCTTCGAGAAGGCTTCTGCTCGAGCCAGCAAAGCAATATCTCTTATACATATTGCCAATACGGGATGGGGCACTACACCCTGCGTACTTTTGTATATATTTCCAGGTCAACTTTGTATTCTCCGATTTGCTATTCTCGGGCTCCATGACCAATCCAATCCAAGAAAAATAAAAATCATCAATGAGACAAGTACTAATTGTTACCCAAAAATAAATTTAATTAAATGATAAAACAAGCTATACTAAGAATAAAAGCAAGATCTAAGGTTGTTCCTTCGTTTGGCAAGATTTACTTGCCTATGGTCAAGTTCTAGCCTAATACCAATACTCCCAAGGTTAACCACGGCCAAGGCCAAGCTCAACTGCTGTTCTCTACTGGAAAAAAAAATGAAGAAGGAAAAAGAAATAAAAGGATAGAAAAATGAAGGAAAGATAATGGGATTGCTTATATAGCCAAGGGATTGATTGTAGGCCATTGGATCAAAATTCATGTCTCTCACACGGGTTCATCATAGCCACCCACCAAGAAAATGAAGGGACCAACGGTCCAAAATATGCAACTAAGAGAAACTTACAAAAACAACATAAACAATGCATGAATGGCATAAATTATGATGTAAGCAATTAAACAATAAGCAAGCTATACATATATAATACGCGTATATCGGGTACATATACTAGAACAGTGAGACGAGCACACACACACATACACACACACACATGTGTGTGTGTGTGCGTGTGTGTGTGTGTGTGTGTGTGCGTGTGTGTGTGTCTATATCAAGTTCTCCTTATTGATAAAATATTATTTTAAATATATAGTTATTGATTTTGTGCCCGATACAACATATCCACTTATACATAATTACTATATATATATATATATATATATATATATATATATATATATATATATATATATATATATATATATTTATTTATTTATTTAATTATATGTCACAAAATACATATTCTTATATGTATGTTATAATAACTTCGTCATAGCATAAGATTCACACACAAACACATCATATAAATCCTAATTTCAAGGATGATATATATATATATATATATATATATATATATATATATATATATATATATATATATATATATATATATATATAATTTTGAATATTAAGTTTTGATTTAGGACATAGATTGAACACATCCTTGAGATTAGGATTTACACACACATACCCCCCCCCCCCACACACACACATATATATATATATATATATATATATATATATATATATATATATATATATATATATATATATATATATATATATATATATATATATATATATATATATATATATATATATATATAATTTTTGAATATTAAAACTAAATCGTAAACATAATTAGCAAATAAAATTGATAGAGTGGAGGAGGGCTTTCCTAGAGAAAAATTGATTTAGGGATTAAGACTTGCTCCTTTTTCTCCAACTTCTTCTTCTTCTTCTCTTCCTTATATTTTTTTTTTTTTATTTATTTTGGAAGAAAATAAAGGAAGATGAATATGATATGGTGGAGATAATGATGGATGATGATGGTGGTGGCGATGTTAGTACCGACGTAAGGGAGCGCAAAGGTTGACAGTAGTTAGGAACGGTCGTTGGCGCGGGCTCTCGCACTCGCACAAGGGGTACGGCCGATCAACAGGGTCCGGAGGGTTGGTGGGGGAGATGAGGGAGTGGGAGAGAGTTAGAAGAAAGAGAGTGAGAGAGATCCCGAGAGGAATGGGAGTAAGAGAATCGAGAGATAGGGATAGAGAGACGGTGGCAGCAACAGCTCCAAGGAAGAGAGATTCAGTTGGGAATAGAAAGGATAAGGACTCGTCTCTCTCTCCACATTATATATAATTTATATGTTAAAAAATCCAAAAACATCATAACCATAATCTTTTGGGTGAAAAGACCAAATTATCCTCTCTTTTCATGCACCATGGCACTTGAGATGCATATGTGTCCAGGTATAATTTGAAATTACAAAAAAATTTGACTGAGGGTTAAAATGTAGTTTTTTTTAAAGAATTTTGAATTGAAGACTAATCCCAATAGTTTTAGGAATTCAACAAGTAAAATAATAGTAAGAAGAATTTAAGGGAAATATGTACAAAAAATATGGTATCTTGCATAGTGCCTATTCGAAAGACAATGTAAATGCCTGCTCTTGGCACTAATGATCTCCTTTATGATACTAACTAGCCTATTGCTGCCTCTAACCCTGTAATATTATTGTGGCCTATGATGTTGTATGTACTGCTATGACCTCTATTGTTGACATATTTGTTATTGTGTTGGCACTGGATGCTGACATAATGGTTATACTACAACGTCGATCCTTTATAAGGTGTTGCCCCTAGTGCCGATAAAGATGGAAACTGCGACACTAGTCCTTCTACCCTCTAATTTAATGGATAGGTATACACCATGTGGTCAAGACTCCCATATCTCAAATACTTGTGCCAGTTGGCCAATTTGTACAATACCTTCATGGTGTGTCCTTCCTTTCCGTAGAAGCTATATCCCACTAGCCCCCTAGTGTTGCTTCTCAAACCTCGATTATTGTTGTCGAGCTGGTACTATAATTGTTGATATTGTCGGCCAACATCGCACTCTAGAATCATAAATACTAATCTCGGGCACTAGTGTTGACATTTGGAGAATAAACCCTTCAATATGAGCATGGGACCTCTTCTATCCCTGGTCCTCGTGACAAGCCTCACGAGGGTGATCCCATGCCTCCTTATCGCTGTTAAAAATGAATCAAAACCCTAATAATCATAACCCTCTACCAATTTAATGATCTCTATATGAAGTCCCTATTAGAACCTCATAGACCCTCTGGCTCCATGGATATCATCACCGAAGTAAATCTACTCAATCTGCTCTGCTACATATCCGTCCACTGACCTCGATGACTGCTTGAGGTTGATATACCTATACTGAGGCTCAAATTGGGCTACCTTACTGAAGAACTTGTCAAAAGTCGAGTCTTAAAACCGTCCCAAGAGATAGGATGTGCAAGACCACTCTCAACTTATGCCCACCAATCCCGAGCAAGATCCTATAATTATAGCCTCACTAAATCTACTTGCTCCATCTCCAGTATCTGGGTTGCTGCTAGGATAGGCTCGATATCCTACAACCAACCATCTGAAGTAATATCATCCTCTGTGTCATAAAAGTAATAAGGGTTGAGCTAACATAATTGATTGTTGCTCCAAAATCTAACCTCCCGTCTCTCTCTAAGGCTATCTATTTCCCATGATTAAGTAGAATATTCGGCTCACGCTACTAGTGCTGTTGATGTTGAGGTATGGTCAATAATCCATGAATAATCTCTAATAAGGTGTGGTATCAACTACTCATATGAGTGCTATCGGGGTTATTGGAACTCATGGCTCTATCTTCTCATACTACTATATCTCTCCCTCTACAAGAATATGGCCCTAAGATCGTGAAGCCCCATGTTGATGGTCTGTCGACCGCCCTGCCATCTTTGTTGCACAAACTAAAGAGAAAGAAATGTCCCTAAAATAAAAGGACATGAGATATCAATAAAAGTAAGAGAAGGATAATACAAGTAGTTTAACAGATTAATCATGGTATAACATAGTTCAAAATATGGTATCAAGGAAAATATGTTTTAAAACCTTATATATCTAAAAAAAAAAGACCTGCATTGGCCACCACTATAACCTTGTCATTTCGCATTACCGAAATACGGAGAACGGAGGCATGACTCAGCTAGCTATGCACTGTATTATACCCCAGTATCCCATAATACAATCATGAATGTCCATAAATATGAGGGTATATACTATAATACAAGTCACCTGTGGTATCACATAATACACTTTATCTCAATCAGCCAAACAAGAACAAAAAATAGAACAAATAAGATAAAGTAGTAAGACGTCCCTGATATTCAATTAAAATGATTATGAAGCTAGTTATAGAAAATAGAAAGCTATCACAATGTCTAATAACATATGATCATATCATCAACTGTAGTCTAAATATATATACAATAATGGAGTGTGAACAACCTCCCATATTATCATGCTAAATAGGCATTTGGAGGCTAAATGCCCAAATAAATCAAAAAATAATGGCAAGAGTGGTGAAGAAGAAACCCACTCAGGATCCTCAGCGGCCATCTTTTGGAGAGCTCCGTTGGGACAAAAGAATGTGGATTCTCTACATCCGCTACTAGATCTGACCAAACAAAATCAGTGGGGTCAATCCCCTAATAATAAGTACCACAAGAAAGCACGAGTGAATAAACAAAAATCCAACGACTATATACATACATAGTAACATGTGCATAACATAGAACTATATTCCATCGTTAAGGTAGTAATCCACCCCTATACCAAACAAGGACAATTGATGTAGTACTATGCTAAGATAGAGTATAACTCCAGACTATCGATAAGTGATAGAGTACACAATCAATCTGTTTAATAGTTTGACTGAATAGTTCCTATTAATTGCTAGATTAATATCTGGGTTATCCCAGGAATGTAATATAGGGATTCATCTATCGTGCAATATCGAAACGATACTGGCCAAACTATATAACTATGTCTAAATTAGTATTAATAAATGGTGCCCCTCTTAAGTAGCTACCAGGTCGATAATAATCTTAGTAATAGTCGCAGTACTGCTATATGGTAGATATCGGGTCTATAACTGTAATAATGCCAGATATTGTACTCTGCTTGGGCAGATGATATACCATAGTATATGGTGGTAGACCAACAAGATGCACAATATCAAATTCTTTTCCTCCTAATGAATCTATGTATTTTAAGTTACCTAATTAACGTTAATAATTATGTAGAATATTATATTGTGAACAACGATCATCCATCCTAGATGTCGTACCATATCACGGGTACGCTAGATGTAAATTCACATTGGCTATCGAAGGTTCCAACCTAGATTCATCCCGAGCATAGACTTAAACGTTCAATGTACAAATCCTCTTTCTAAGTTACGCCATGATCACTAAACAAAAATAAGTGTTCTTATGCAATAAATAATATTATATTATATTATATTATATAATATAATATAATAGTACCTCAATGCATAGGAAACAAGAAATAACAACGCAGTGCACAAGTAAATAGGAGCACCTCGGTGCGATGATATTTTTAGTACCTCCAAGGGTAAGCTGGTAATCATAATAGCATGGTCACAACGTAGCCAAGTCAGGAACAAGGACAATATGGCAGTAAAGCAATCTAATGATTCTATCATCAACAGTTCCTTAGTTTCCTAGTCATCATGGGTATTGAGTCAGAGATACGATCACTAGTTACTATACTACCCAACCCAGTAAAATTCTAGGCCTACTAGTTCATATGGAATTTATTAGGAAATAACATAGGTTAATCAATCAGCAACCCATTAACACTCAAGATAGGACAATAAGTATCACCTATTTTAAGCTAAGAAGCTATCAAGTACATGAACTAGAAAAAAAGGAAGTCACTAGGGGAAGGTTCGGGGAGTACTGAACACCCGCACTACAAATCGATACACTGGACTAGAAGTTATCCTGAAGAAGGCTAGGCCAGCAGTATACCGGCAATACACTATTAGCAGTAAATTGGCAGTATACAAAAAAATCTCTATTTTAAAACTTTTTGGGACAAAAACTATCATAATGGAATACAGATAGTACACCGATAGCGATACACCGATGGTATACCGCCTAAACAAAAACTGAGTAGACAAAGCTCCTAAAAGGGCTTTTGGGGCCAAAATATATCCCAATCTCTACCATTGTTATTCCAACAAGTAATGAGGCTAGGGATAGGTCTCCCACAATATAAAGAACTAGGTTTGAGGATAAAAATATAATATCAAAACAAATCTCCAAGTTACACCCTAATATCATATGTTTCTAACCTAGAACCAAATCCTAGGATAAAATAACATCAATCCCCAAATATTGACATAAAACTATGATAAATAAAGAATATAATTTCACATGTTTTGGATAAAAGTAAGCTTATAAAACATAAGAAATCTAATACTAGATGAAATCTTAGTTTTCATTCATAATAATAAGATGTATTTGCCTAGGTCAAATTAGTTCCATGCCTATTCTTATACTCCTCCCAGTGGGATTCAAAAATCATACTATTGATCTCAAATCAAGCTCCTAGGTGATCCTAAAGAGAAGAAGAGGGAAGAAAAAAAAAAGAGTGGAAAAAAAGGAGAAGAGAGGGGTTTAAATGAGAGGAAGAAAAAGGAAGGCACATTGGATGGGTGATACCTCAATATTCCATGCCCCCACCCAATCACAACCATTAGGGAGAAAACCATGTGACTAATGGGTAAAGAGATAACACAGTTAGCAATGGAATGTAACGACCCGCTTTGCATCAATGTGGATAGCCGATTCAAATGACACAAGTGCTATGACCTGACCCACTTTTCTCAGCGAGAAGAATTGCTTGAGGCAAAGGATTTCTAGACTTGGCCCTTCAGGAGTTCAGACTTAGACCTTCAGAGGCTCGCTCGGAGTATCGCTCGCCCGAGATGAATCATCGCTAAGGTGGGTGGCTACGATGAACCTATTTTTGCTTAGTCTGTACACTTAAAAATATGGTTGATACATGCTAGTTGCTAGATGAATCATGCCTTGTATGCTAATAAATAATACAACACATCTAGCGAAGGGAATAATCCCATCTTATATATCTTTGCATAGAACATGGAAGTAGATCGGTTGAACAAAATGGTATGCTCGCTTTACAGTTCTTATAATCTCACCTCGTAGCGTTACTTTTATTCCTTATATGTTCCTTCAAGTTTATTGCTTCATATATCTTGAAATGCTCGTCACATAGATATTGCCTCGATATGGAAGAAAAATTAGATTATGGTTCACTTACCTGTGGCAGGAAGACTATCAAAATAGTCGTCCCAAGCCAAATAATAGAAATATGGAAAGTCTTTGGGACCGTTGGGTCGCCAAGGAAACTCTCAAAACTGGAGCTGTAATAAGTAGTAAAATATCAGCATAAACGGTGTATGGAATGGAACACACCAGATCATGAGATCTCTGAACGAGTAAATACATTCATACTATGTCAAGTATCTATGTTCATTTAAGGCCTTAAAATATTGCATGTAATAAAAGCTTAGTGTTGATCGTCAATGGTCATGGACAACCTGTGCACAAGATTATGGTTCTTGTGGACGATACGCTGGTTGCATCGGGGCCGATCTGAACCAGTCAGGAACATTCAGAGAGTCGTTTGCTTCGGACAGGAAGGCGCATAGCGGGGCTCGCTACCTGCATTGTATTCCATCATCGTGCCAAGACTATAACTTATCCATGGTGGCTCATCAGGTCATAAGACAAATTATATATCGTTAAGTATATTTCATACGTGGCGGCAACCCACGTATGAAGTTGTGGCAAATAACGGATGTACGACACATTATGCGTACAGATCATTAATTGAACCAAGTAATCTGAAGCTGTGAATACATTGATTAATCTGAGTATAATATACATATATAAGTATAACATGCCGGTGTAAAATGAGTATAAGACATCTGAGAAGTCTGTAAAGCCTGAGTATAATGCATTGCACAACCTGAGTCACAAAGAAATATGAGTATAGTAATTTGTGTATATCATGCATCCACTACTAGAAAAAGTCAAATTAGCGACGTCTTAAAACGTCGCTAAATAACCAAAAATTGTCGCTAATTTGGTTTAGCGACATAATTAGCGACGTTTTAAAGCAGTCAAAAAAACCAAGTCGCTAAAACAAAAAACGTCGCTAAACGTCGCTATGCCGACATTTTTTAGCGACTTTAACATGTCGCTAAATTTAGCGACGTTTAGCGATGCCGCGTCACTACATAGCGACGTTTATTAAAGTCGCTAAATGTCGCTGATTAGCGACTTAAATAGCGACGTTACACCGACGTCTTTAATGACCTGACAATACTGCCATGTCAGCAATTTGCAACGTACAACGACGTTTTTAGCGACGTCATTAGTGACGTATTTAGCGACTGGTTACAACATCGCTAATTAGCGACGTATTTAGCGACTTAAGAGAACGTCGCTAAAAATGTCGCTAATTTTCAAAAATAATATAAAAACATTATATTTCTGGGTTTACTATGATGGTAGTAGAAACAATTGAATAAAGAACACAGTAGCAGCACCAAGGAAAAAAATTCTAGTGCACTGGGTAAATACAGGCCAAGTATCAGTCATCTGTTGTAAACCAAAATATGAATAATATAATAAAATTTGAAGAAAATAAAGTATCCAGCAAATCTCATCGTAAACGTAAAGAATATGGCAAATTTATATCCATACAATTGTATCCTAAATAATAATAAAAAATATAAATATCCAGTAACTAACTATACTACTGCGGATCTGCAGGAGGCTGACCACCGGCGCGCTTGAAGGATAAGAACTCCTCATACTCGTCCCGTGGAATCGACACCGATGTCGATGGAGAAGGCAGTAACGTCGGTGGAGTCTGTGTCGATGTAGGCACACCAGGAGGCCGTGCCCGCTCCAAGTCTGCGAGTCGCTAGTTGTAAGAATCCATGGTAGATAACAGCCTCGTACTACTATGAACCATTGAATCCTGCATCATCGTCAGCCTCTCGCCAATTGATACCTGTGACGCCTACAGCTCCATGATGTTGCGGTCATTGGAGGCTCTAATATTATTTGTCAAATCCCGGAGCTCCGTCATGCTGCGGTCGAGCATATCCAATCGTGCGATGAGCATCGGATCGTCCGCCTGTGGCTGGGACTGGGGCTGCTCTTCCATACTTCGCAGCAACTCGTCATGGGGAGACACAATCTGACGATCAACAGCCTCCTGGATGGCCTCCTGGACTCTGGCTGACGACTGCGAGGGCTGCGACTGCGAAGGCTGTGTGGAATGTGCAGCTGTCGGGGAGGCCCTAGATGACTGCGTCGTAACCAGGGAGCCATAGGAGCCCGTACCGTAGTACGTACCCCTCTGGAGACCACCCGTTGCGGTCACCCACAGGTCGTTCGCCGACGGAGCTGGAGAGGGCTGCGACGAAGTACCAGCCTCTCCAGGTGTAGGTGCACTAGCAGTCGCCCGCTCACGCAGCCTAAGATACTCGGCCTAGAAAGGTTTGGAAACTCGATAATTGCCTAAGTTATATTAAAATTAACACAAAGTAAAGTAATACTTACATAGGTCGATGAGGCCCTCTCATCAATGAGATTTTCGTCCTTGCGATTGGTGGCCAAGAAGACGGTCACCATGTTTGCATCCTTACCCCTCTGTACTTGTTAAAAATATATTATTTATTACTAAACTTAAATATTTTTCCAAGTACCATTTTATGGTACTTATATTAAAATAATATATTTTAAAAGAAAAAATATACCAAACGACGAAAATGTTCTGTCATCGAAATTGAGCCACCACACCACTTGGCAGCATTCTGTCTAGCCGTCTTGGCCTTCTTAGACCTTTCCTTATAGCTCGGATCGTCGAATCTAGCCCTCATCGCAGTCCACTTCTCAGGCGTGATCTAACCTTGGATCGGTTTTCCAGCACGATCACGAGCCTTCTGGTCACCCAGAGCATCTCGGATAAGCTTTGCGGCAACGGTAGGAAAGAGCCGCTCGATCAACTCGGCCCGGTGCGGAGGATAAAAATACGTTTGCTATAATAAATAATTTAGTAAGTTAGCATCACGGATAAGTTATATAATATGCATAAATTAGAGAATTTATTTAATATACTTTTACTTGGAAGTATGTAAACCAGAACGCCTTCCTCTCCTCCGGAGCCTCAAAGTAGTTGATCCAAGGGCCACCGTAGTTGTTCCTCAAAAATTGGCCCAGGCGTCTCTGAACCGACTTTGGACGATATCTATACAGAGATAATAATTTAGAATACTGAAAAAGTCAATATACGATGAATAAAGAGAAACACAAATATATACTAAACTATCTAATTGACTTACTTTGTACCGTCGGCCCGAATCTCTGTCCTCGTCTCCTCCGGAGGTGCGCATGGAGGATCTTGCTGATGCTGGGACAACATGGGTACGACCTCCTCGACATGCTCATCTGTCCCTATGGTTCCGTCAGCAGGAGGAACGCTGGACGAAGGTGTACTATCACGCTAGGAACTACTTGTCCCAACAGTCGAAGATGTGAGTGATCGATATACTGGAGTACTGGGCGACGATGATCCGGAACCAACAGTAAGCAGTACCAGAGGAGCACTCTGTCTACCTCGAGACCTGCTGAATCCTCTGCGTCGTCCTGTCATATCTGATAACAACATATGATGAATATAGAGAAACACAAATATATAGTACATTCTATAGTCAAAATATGATGCATATCTCAAAGCATTCTACAGTCAAAATATAATACATATATTCGTTAATGGGTACATCTACTTCGTCAATTTTCCAACCTTGATCTACATTCTACAGTCAAAATATAGTTACATTGTACATGCAATATATTTTATTTTTAATCATCTTCAGAAAATTCATCTTGTTCGCCTTCCTCGTCCTCCTCTTCCTCTTCCTTGTCTTTACTTTCATCTACTTCGTCTTCCTCTTCGGATAATTCTACATCTTCTACATTATTACTCGTATAATGAGTAACTTCCATTGAGTCCACATCTATAATATTTGTTACAAGAGGTAGATCGTCCTCCTGATAAGCTATTTCATCAATGTCAAAGGTATTTCTAGCTTTAGTCTTGCATACTGCCCACCAATCCGATCTCGCTGTCCCCCGTCTAGGATAAGTTGTGAAGTACACGAGCTGAGCCTGACTTGATAGGACAAATGGTTCGTAGCCTTGATATCTACGCTTGTATTTTATATCCACAAGGCCATGCTTGTCAATTTTCCAACCTTGATCTTGAATCGGATCGAACTATTCACACCTGAATAGCACGATATTAGTAGGTTCTATGCCATAATTATATGTTAACTCCACAATCTCTCATAAGATGCCAAAAAAATTATTGCCCGGATTGACGTCTTTGTAGTTCGAAGATTTGATACAAAAACAACTATTTTTCGTGGAATCAAGATCCAGAAAGCTATCTCTGATAGGAGCATTTGTTGACTTGAACCTGAACTCATTCATACAGAAACTTGGCCATATTTTTACGACAGTAATTGGTCCCTTGGCTAGAGTTCTAATAGATTCAGTCTCAGGTGTTAATAGACGATCGACCTAAATACCAAAGTAGCGATAGTAAGTTATTTGTTTTGCAAGTGCAGAAATAAAAAATAATTACCAAGCATCTTACATATGCGCTCAACCAAGAAGGAAAATGGTATCTCATATCTTGTTCTACTTCTTCGTCTGTTATGTAGGATCTAACCGACCTCAACTCATCATTATATGTGCTGAAAAACAATGAAGCAACTGCTGATTAGTAACATAATAGTATCTTATACTATTACATTGAGATGATGTAAATATGGACGTATTAATTACTTACCCCTTTAACTTTTCCACTTCATCCTTGTCGCAATTGAGTAATATATACAATTGAGCAGCCCTTAGCTCATCTTCATTCAAATATCTCTTCTTCATTTTTCCCGAAGGCTTTCCAGACGCATTGAATACTTTGAGTATTGCATCATTAGATTCCTGATATGCGTCGTCATTTTTTGGAGCTTTCGTCCTATTAGTAGCAATATGCGGTTTGAAATACGTCGAGCAAAAGTTTGTAATCTCCTCGAGCAAAAGTTTAGACCCTGAATCCACCTACAAAGTCTACCTTTATCCTCTTTCTCCAGTGAGAAAACTGACTTAGGTTGCTTTAACTTTCTATTCCCCTCCTCTATCAAATGCAATGCAGGACGTCTACATATTTCTTCTAAGTCCAACCTAGCCTTCGAATTATCTTTCGTCTTCCCCTTTACCTCCATTACAGTATTAATTATGTTATCAAACACATTCTTCTCGATATGCATGACATTAAGGTTATGTCTGATCAGATTGGTGCTCCAATATGGCAGATCCCAGAATATACTCCTCTTCGTCTAGTTATGGGTGCGACCAAATCCGTCACACTTGTACCCCTTAGCAGGCTCTTCGATAGCACTTGGTAAATCTTTTACCTCTTCCCATATCGTGCATTCGGGCCACCTTGGCGGTGGATTGGCCTTCTTCACAACTCCCACACGAAAAGTATTCCGGTTCCTCCGGTACGGATGATCCTTCGGCAAAAATTGTCGATGACAATCGAAGAAGCACGGTTTGCCTCCGTGTTTCAAACGGAAAGCCTGAGTATGGTCCATGCAATACGGACATGAGAGACGACCATGGGTGCTCCATCCTGATAACATTCTATAGGCCAAAAAGTCGTTGATGGTCCACATAAGTGCTGCCCTCATCTGAAAATTCTGCTTTCTAGAAACATCGTACGTGTTGGCACCTACTTCCCACAGCTGATTTAACTCATCTATCAAAGGATGTAAATACACATCGATGTTCCTCTTCAGATTGTTCGGACCTGGGATAATAACGGTTAGGAACATATACGGAGTCTTCATGCACATCCAAGGCGGTAGATTGTACAGAGTGACGATCATAGGCCAACACGAATACTGGGAGCCCGAAAGTCCGAATGGGGTAAAACCATCAGAGGAGAGCCCCAATCTTACATTACACGCTTCTTCAGCAAAATATGGATACTCTCGATCAAAGTGCTTCCATGCTTCTCTATCGGATGGATGATCCAATACTCCTTCGATCTATTTTCGCCTGTGCCAACTCATGTTTTCTGCAGTCTCCTTAACCATAAACAAAAACTGCAACCGCGGCGTCAAAGGTAAGTAGTGCATCGAATCGGTAGGCTTCCTTGCACCGACAGACTTTCCTCTAACAGTGGCCTTGTAGCGATCAGCACCACAGAATCTGCACGCATCTTCATCATTATCGTCTTTGTAGTACAACATGCACCCGTTGCGACATGTATCGATTTTCTCGTATTCCATCCAAAGCGATCTCACCATCCTCTTAGATCGATAGAAGTCTTTAGGCAACTTTGCACCCTCGGGCAAGATCTCTATAATCAAATCGAGCAGTCGATTATAGCATTCTTGCGACATATTAAAATTGGACTTGATGCTCAATAATCTTATAACCACCTCCAACGGTGAATGATCCTCACAACCAAGATATAGTGGAGTCCTTGCATGTCACTACCACATTCTGAAAACAGGGGTATTTTCAAATTTTTACAATATTTAATATTATGTTAGTTACAGTTAATTAATTGCATGATAGTGTATTTGATTTAAATAATTTTGTGCGATGTGTAATTTAATATATAATTATATGCAGTGTTAATTATTTTATTTTAGCTAGCAGACTAGACCTAGAAGCCCAGTAGACGAACCCCTGTCCGGATTATAGAATTCTGGATTTTATTATTTTATTTAGAACTTAATATTTGGAGATTGTAATTAATTACTGTATTTATTTAATATTTTGCGCATTGCCTTTGCTTCGATATTTGGAGCACTATCCAGACTTCTGTCTTCCAACAAATTTCACAATCTTGTCCTTGACATGCCCGCCTTCAATTCTGCTGTTTTTACAACTCATAATTATGCTCTTTGTGCATTATTTCTAGCCGCACAAAAATCGTCGCGGACGTTATTTTTATTTCCTATTTTTGTATCGTTGTGCGTTCCAATCGAAAATTGGAGGCCATCTTGACCTATTTTTCGTGCGACCCAAATTAGGGTAAT
This sequence comes from Iris macrosiphon, assembly GCA_036927795.1. Lineage (NCBI taxonomy): Eukaryota > Viridiplantae > Streptophyta > Magnoliopsida > Asparagales > Iridaceae > Iris > Iris macrosiphon. Next base: position 167,049,582 of record JAYESA010000010.1, on the reverse strand, counting down.
ATTCTGTTCTGAGTTTTCTTCAATATTGGTATTGATGACTTGACCTGATTTTGGCCCCAAGTACTCCAAATTAATTGTTGAACACAACTTGCATTTATTTATATTTAAATTGAGGATACCATTTTATCTGATCTTAAAATCCCAATTTAATTCCAGTGCCCTGCAAATTCAGCCCATACCCATCTTACAGTGTCCCCTGACCCTACAAAACATCGGACCCCGAATCGCCCGCCCAATTTTCGTCATTTCATGTGTTTGTGCAATTTCCCGAATTTAAGGGGCTAAGTTGCAATTATTTAATTGTAGGTGCCAACACCTAATTATTTTAATCAATGAGGGAGCCTATTAAAATTTTAATTAAAAACCCTCATCCCCCATAAATAATTTCTCATGTTCAATCCTAGCCATTCATTTGAAATTGGCCCATCATCACCCTACATCACACCCTCTCTCTTCCTATTAAATGCCTTGTACCCTCAAACCCTAATCCCTAGGCAACCTAGAAAACCACCACCCTCACAAGCCTCCTCTCCTCTCCCCAACGTAGGATTTTCCTACTCTTCTCCTTCTTTCTTCTTCTTCTTCCTCTCTTCATTGTTTTTTTTGAATTTTTTAAAAGAGGAAGAAGGGGGGGGAACACTGTTCACCCCCCCCCAATTGCTGTTCACCCGGGCGAGCCCCTTCAGCCGGTGGCTGCTCCCCTCCCATCTCCTCCGCACGGTCCCATCCGGCGACCCCGGCTCCCGCTGCGCTCCGGCGGCTACCCGCTGCTCCAGCCGGCCGAGTCTCCCGTGCTCCAGCCCGACCCTCCGGCCTAGCCGATCCCCGGCGGATGCGGCTGCTCCCTCTCCTCCTTCAACACCATTCACCACCACCATCAACACCATCCTCCTCTTCCCAAGCTCTCCGGCGGCTCCTCCTCCTATCCCTCCATCTCCACCCGCTGCTGTTCCCGGCCCCCTCTGGATTCCGGCGCCCGCTGCACCCGGCAGGCGCTGCCCGACTCCGGCGCCGGCGGCTCCATTCCCTCGCCGCTGCTCCTCTGTTAACTCCGGCGGCAACCCATCATAGCTCCTCCCCCATTCCTACCAGTCCGGACAGCCGGCCAACCTCCAATCCTCCGGCCGGCAAGCACCCGACCTCAACTCTGTAAGCCCCTCTCTCTCTCCTTCCCTCTTTATATATATATATCTGTATATATATATATATATGTATATATATATATATATTAAATGTATATGTATATATATATGTTGGTTATATATTTAATTAATGAAAAATGTATTTTCAATTTAATGTTTAATAGTATATGTATGTGTACATATATATATATTTGATATGATTCTAGTATATACAATATTGATATACGTATATATATAAATATATATATATTTCGTATATATACTTAAAATGTTTTTAATATACAATGAGCATACATGTATATATATATATTTAGTAATCCTTGTTTGGTATAAGTATTTGTAGTTATTAAATAATGTATAGTATAATTAAAGTATGTATATATATCTAATTGATATATATGTAAATGTATATATAACGTATTTGGTATATGTACTATTTTTGGTAAAATGTATAAATATGTAAATTGTATATTATTTAATTATTAGAAATCAATTGTATGAGTATAGTATATATTTAAATAAATTCTATAATTAAGTTTGGTATATATATATATATATTTTTTATTATATATATATACTTGATATAATTTCAAATATATATTTTGTGCATGTATATTATTCATAAATAAAATGTTTAAATACATGTATTAGCATAGTATATATATTTCAGTATATGTTGGTAATTGTAATTTAGTATCTATATAATTAGTATACATATATATATATTCTTTTGTGTATTATATATATATGTACATGTATATTTTATTTTTCATTAAAAGTTAAACATGTATTAAAAATGTGTTTTAGTAATTAATAATATATCTATAATGTATTTTTGGCATATATGTGAGTATACACTAGTATAAATCAAATATGTAATTTTAAAAGGAATATATATATGTATATATATTGTAAATACATTTAAATTGGTGCATGTATAAAATATTGTAAGTATAAATTATTATGTTTATATATACATACAAGAATCATTTATTTTAAAGTGTATATATATTTTACTTATATCTATTATTGTAATTAAGGGATTTTAAGATATAGTTGGCCTATCTAGTAGATGACCCCTACCGTACCTAGCGTGGCCCTAAGGCCAGTGTATTTCTATTGTGTGTTAGGATAGCTTCTGATACAAGTGTTATAATTGTGATGTGTTTATAGGACTGTTGGTTCACCCAGGGGATACTCTGGAACAGGACACCATAAATACCAGCTAAGGACCGAGGCAAGTACATTCTCTGATAATTTCCAATTCTTGATAATAGCTATAAGTTCAATGATCTTGAAATGTTACAACTGAATCTTTGACACTGTGCTACACGGACTAGTATAGCTTGGATCTGCAGTCATGAGATGTTACCTTGATTATCGTATTGACATTATACACGACATTTACATTGACATTTACATTGACATTTATATTAGACATTGTACATAATATATTAGACAATGTTGTGTATTCGTGACGTGTCATGATTGGATCCACAGTACTAGTTGGGGGCGGGGAAGTAGTTAGTAAGAAATGTGATCATAACCTCTTATTGTAAATTGTAAGTGTTAATCATGCTCTTCACCCATGATTAGCCAGGCCCTGTAGCTACTGTACATGTCCCAAGCCGATCACATTTCGAAACTACTATTTCAAACACCTAGAATAGATTACAGTTCTCTATTTTTAATCATATACTACATCACCCGTATATGATACTGTACCTTGTTCTTCCATTTTTACATGCACTGACTGTACCATATTGCCTATTGCCTGTCTCTTTACATTGCCTGTCTCTCTTAAAATTGCCATTGCATTTATTTCACTGTCTTCTCAGTAGCTAGCATAACATGTTTTATTGTATTATAGACATTATCAATTAATGGAACTGTTATTTGAGATTGTGCTTTGCTCCTTCCTGACTGGAAATATTTTTCCAGACTATGCCTTAGAGGACCGCTGTCCGACACTTATGGTGAGTAGCTGCAGACTTGATAGTAATTGATTCTGGAAGGTCTAGTCAGAATTATTATCCATTGTTAGTTCTTAAGTAGACTATTTGGTACCGGATTTGTCTCCGGCATTTTGATGATTCTGGGATATGGTTAAGTTAAGCTATTTCTTGTGGACTTGTGTTGTGTTTAATTTTAATTTCTGTTTCGAAATCTTATCGTGCTGTAATCCTGTGATTGAGTATATGTTCATCTTATTTGTGACATCCGTGCCTCCTAATGGAGATTGGATGTTTGCGTGACATTAGTTAGATAGTATCAAGACCTAGACAGCGTTCTACCGCCGATGCTGCGGCGTAGGCTGGACGTACCCACGCACTCGTGCCCCTAAACCGGGTGCGGGTCGTGACACGTTTTAGTGGTGGCCCATACAGGTCGGACTTCGCATTTAGAGCGATGTCGTAGTAGTGTGGCATCCTTGTTACACTATTGCGTGCCTGCTATAGGACATAGGACCTAGGATACTAGGATAAGAGAGGATACTCAATCACAAATTAATTGAGAGATTCCTGGGACGACCCTTGAGAATCTCATTATAAATTCCAATTTAAATCCTTTCTCCTTGTTTTCGTCCGTCCCCACTTATTGATATTGAGTATAATTCTTGTTGACCAGTTGTTAACTTTAATTCTTGGTATCGTTGTGGAGTTTTTGATTTCATATTGAGAGGAATTTTACGGGCTAAAATTTCGGTATCATCTGATGACATATATTGATGAGGACAGTGAGAAAGGTAAAACGTCTACTTTGATTATGGAACCCAGAATTTATCGCAGCCATATTAGCTGTCGTGACGAGAACGTAGGAACCTAACTTGGATGTACATACTGTAGTTATGAAACTTAGAGTCTCTCGCAGCCATACCGGTTGGCGTGGCGAGGATTCTAGATGACATGATTATAGAGTTGCATACCTTAGTTACGGAACCTGTCGTTATCGCCTCTATGCTTACTGGCGTGGCGAGGATTCTGTGTGTCATGATTTCTGGCAGACGTATATGATTATCAGGTTGTATCTTAAATTGGTTCTTAAAATATCATCTCAAGACTTATCCATTTTGTTATTCCAGGACTTTGTTCCATCGCTTCTTTTCCTTACTAGTAGTAAGGATACCTTCCGTCCTTGATCCAATTCCTTTTGAGCTTATTCCTTGTTAGTATGATAATTAGTGACTTGTAATTTTGGTTGTATCTTGTATTAGTTGACTGAGTGTGACTTGTGAGATTGTAAGTGTTCCTAGTTGGACATTGGAGCATTAGGCATCAATCTAGGGATACCCATAGCATAGTACCTTGTAGCAATAGTTCTATGATAGGTGTTATTATAATTAGTATTGGTATTATAGAAAGTGCAAGTGATCGTGATTTGTAATAAGTTTGACGAGTTAATCTAAGGATGAAGCCAGCGTTACCATACCAATAGTGCTAGTGATTCTATATCAAATAATTGTTGAGCAAGGTGCAAATGACAGTAAGTACTTCGTGTGATGACAAATAGATTGGTGTATTAAGTAATATAGATAGAAAATTATTGAAGAAAATATGTGAGATGATAATTTGGATTATTGGGAATGATAGTGCAAATAATTCGGACAGTACAATTTTCGTACACAGTTGAGGTTGTAAACAATTAGTGTATTAGTGTGCACCTTGAGTATTAGAGACTGTGAGTAGTATATGTATACTTGTGGATTAAATTATAATTTGTAGAGTGGAAATGAACTTAAATTTTTAAAGAATTTTTGAGGAGATGAGATTTATGTTATTAAATTTTGAGTATTCGAATTCAATTCAATAAACATAGTCAAGGCTATAAGGATTTAAAAGTGATTAAATTTTCTTCGATATTTGAGTATCTGATTTTGAAGAGGTATATGCAATTTATTTTTAAGTTGATCGAGGAGTTAAACCTTGACGATTATTTCGAGGATTAACCTTATGGTATATAAGAGATGAATATTAATATATGAGTAGATGATATACATGTGTAAGGATCTGATGACTTGAGTATGATTGAGATCTCACTGCCAACTGACTTGGGTGTCAATCTAGGGTGGTAGTAAAGTGTGGTACCTAAAGAGATAGAGGTATCAAACTTTCCATGCATCATTTGACCTATGATTATGTTAGAAGATATTGCAAGTATATATTAGCAGGTTCTTTCTTTTCTTTCCTCATGTTCTTTTGTCTTCTGATTGATTGATACCTTAGTACCGTAGCTGTATGCATGAATTCTTGTTATAATGTAGTTAGTAGTACCCCTGATACAGAGACTGCAATACCGTGACAAAAGACACCATGATCATACATATTTCCCTTAGATTGCATGCTGTATGATTGTAGGAAGTTTTGACCATGATTATCGAGGTTTAACCATGACAAAGATTAACGAAGAGGTTATGACTTGACAAAGAGAGACAAGGTGCCAAAATTTTGAGGAAAAATATTAAATTAAATAAAGAGTTGGAATTTTGATATGGCGTAATTGAAGTTTTTGTTAAATCATTGATTTTTAGAAAATTATGAAATGATTGAATTTATCATTGAATTTGAGAAATTTAAGAAGGCCATCGATATATTTGTTGGACTGCAAGTTGAGAACTTATATTTTGAATATTGTATTGGAGGTTCCATAAGTATTACATCGTTGCATATTATGGAAAAAAAAAATCGAGGGATAAGAACACCAATGGATTAGTGTTAAATTCAAATTTGGGACGAGATTCAATTTTTGAAATATGCATTGATTAGAGTTCAATTAGAGGATTGAATGTTAAATTCTTGTAATTCGTTATTAACTTAAAATTTGGAGGATATTGTGATAAGAATGTGATTTGATTTATTTTTGAAGATTTTTAGGGATATGATAATTATAGAATTTTTGAAAGAATTTATTGTGAAATAACAATATGGAGTAGTTCATGATTATATGATTTAAGGAATTTAATTTTGATGGTAGTAAATACATAAATAAAACAATCGAGGATTTAAAAATTTGAGGATAATTATTGATTTAAATAAATGGTTAAGAAATTAACATGGCATAATTGGTGGTTTATTAATTCCAGGAAAGATTTAGACATGTTTAAGTTGGTTATTAATTTGGAAATTTGGGAGATTTATCAATGTATTTATTTAATTGCGAGTTATGAATTTTGAACTTTATAATTGGATATAACAATTGGAGAATCCTTAAATATCATATCGTTGAGTTTAGAGGAGTGGATATTAAAATTCCGGGTATTGAATTATAACTCAAAACTTTCAAGAAATTTTTGATGGACTTTGATTTACTTGAGGATTTTCAGGTTAACAACAATTCTAGAATTTTGAAATCGCGAAAGGACCTTGTGGATTATTAATTGATTCATGGTTGATGAAGAAAATTTGAGGGAAATAATAATGTGTATGATTAAACACTAATATGAGGATTTTAAATTTCGAGGACGAAATTCTTTTAAGGTGGGTAGACTTGTCACTACCACATTCTGAAAATAGGGGTATTTTCGAATTTTTACAATATTTAATATTATGTTAGTTACAGTTAATTAATTGCATGATAGTGTATTTGATTTAAATAATTTTGTGCGATGTGTAATTTAATATATAATTATATGCAGTGTTAATTATTTTATTTTAGCTAGCAGACTAGACCTAGAAGCCCAGTAGACGAACCCCTGTCCGGATTATAGAATTCTGGATTTTATTATTTTATTTAGAACTTAATATTTGGAGATTGTAATTAATTACTGTATTTATTTAATATTTTGCGCATTGCCTTTGCTTCGATATTTGGAGCACTATCCAGACTTCTGTCTTCCAACAAATTTCACAATCTTGTCCTTGACATGCCCGCCTTCAATTCTGCTATTTTTACAACTCATAATTATGCTCTTTGTGCATTATTTCTAGCCGCACAAAAATCGTCGCGGACGTTATTTTTATTTCCTATTTTTGTATCGTTGTGCGTTCCAATCGAAAATTGGAGGCCATCTTGACCTATTTTTCGTGCGACCCAAATTAGGGTAATATTCTGTTCTGAGTTTTCTTCAATATTGGTATTGATGACTTGACCTGATTTTGGCCCCAAGTACTCCAAATTAATTGTTGAACACAACTTGCATTTATTTATATTTAAATTGAGGATACCATTTTATCTGATCTTAAAATCCCAATTTAATTCCAGTGCCCTACAAATTCAGCCCATACCCATCTTACAGTGTCCCCTGACCCTACAAAACATCGGACCCCGAATCGCCCGCCCAATTTTCGTCATTTCATGTGTTTGTGCAATTTCCCGAATTTAAGGGGCTAAGTTGCAATTATTTAATTGTAGGTGCCAACACCTAATTATTTTAATCAATGAGGGAGCCTATTAAAATTTTAATTAAAAACCCTCATCCCCCATGAATAATTTCTCATGTTCAATCCTAGCCATTCATTTGAAATTGGCCCATCATCACCCTACATCACACCCTCTCTCTTCCTATTAAATGCCTTGTACCCTCAAACCCTAATCCCTAGGCAACCTAGAAAACCACCACCCTCACAAGCCTCCTCTCCTCTCCCCAACGTAGGATTTTCCTACTCTTCTCCTTCTTTCTTCTTCTTCTTCCTCTCTTCATTGTTTTTTTTGAATTTTTTAAAAGAGGAAGAAGGGGGGGAACACTGTTCACCCCCCCCCAATTGCTGTTCACCCGGGCGAGCCCCTTCAGCCGGTGGCTGCTCCCCTCCCATCTCCTCCGCACGGTCCCATCCGGCGACCCCGGCTCCCGCTGCGCTCCGGCGGCTACCCGCTGCTCCAGCCGGCCGAGTCTCCCGTGCTCCAGCCCGACCCTCCGGCCTAGCCGATCCCCGGCGGATGCGGCTGCTCCCTCTCCTCCTTCAACACCATTCACCACCACCATCAACACCATCCTCCTCTTCCCAAGCTCTCCGGCGGCTCCTCCTCCTATCCCTCCATCTCCACCCGCTGCTGTTCCCGGCCCCCTCTGGATTCCGGCGCCCGCTGCACCCGGCAGGCGCTGCCCGACTCCGGCGCCGGCGGCTCCATTCCCTCGCCGCTGCTCCTCTGTTAACTCCGGCGGCAACCCATCATAGCTCCTCCCCCATTCCTACCAGTCCGGACAGCCGGCCAACCTCCAATCCTCCGGCCGGCAAGCACCCGACCTCAACTCTGTAAGCCCCTCTCTCTCTCCTTCCCTCTTTATATATATATATCTGTATATATATATATATATATGTATATATATATATATATATTAAATGTATATGTATATATATATATGTTGGTTATATATTTAATTAATGAAAAATGTATTTTCAATTTAATGTTTAATAGTATATGTATGTGTACATATATATATATTTGATATGATTCTAGTATATACAATATTGATATACGTATATATATAAATATATATATATTTCGTATATATACTTAAAATGTTTTTAATATACAATGAGCATACATGTATATATATATATTTAGTAATCCTTGTTTGGTATAAGTATTTGTAGTTATTAAATAATGTATAGTATAATTAAAGTATGTATATATATCTAATTGATATATATGTAAATGTATATATAACGTATTTGGTATATGTACTATTTTTGGTAAAATGTATAAATATGTAAATTGTATATTATTTAATTATTAGAAATCAATTGTATGAGTATAGTATATATTTAAATAAATTCTATAATTAAGTTTGGTATATATATATATATATTTTGTATTATATATATATACTTGATATAATTTCAAATATATATTTTGTGCATGTATATTATTCATAAATAAAATGTTTAAATACATGTATTAGCATAGTATATATATTTCAGTATATGTTGGTAATTGTAATTTAGTATCTATATAATTAGTATACATATATATATATTCTTTTGTGTATTATATATATATGTACATGTATATTTTATTTTTCATTAAAAGTTAAACATGTATTAAAAATGTGTTTTAGTAATTAATAATATATCTATAATGTATTTTTGGCATATATGTGAGTATACACTAGTATAAATCAAATATGTAATTTTAAAAGGAATATATATATGTATATATATTGTAAATACATTTAAATTGGTGCATGTATAAAATATTGTAAGTATAAATTATTATGTTTATATATACATACAAGAATTATTTATTTTAAAGTGTATATATATTTTACTTATATCTATTATTGTAATTAAGGGATTTTAAGATATAGTTGGCCTATCTAGTAGATGACCCCTACCGTACCTAGCGTGGCCCTAAGGCCAGTGTATTTCTATTGTGTGTTAGGATAGCTTCTGATACAAGTGTTATAATTGTGATGTGTTTATAGGACTGTTGGTTCACCCAGGGGATACTCTGGAACAGGACACCATAAATACCAGCTAAGGACCGAGGCAAGTACATTCTCTGATAATTTCCAATTCTTGATAATAGCTATAAGTTCAATGATCTTGAAATGTTACAACTGAATCTTTGACACTGTGCTACACGGACTAGTATAGCTTGGATCTGCAGTCATGAGATGTTACCTTGATTATCGTATTGACATTATACACGACATTTACATTGATATTTACATTGACATTTACATTAGACATTGTACATAATATATTAGACAATGTTGTGTATTCGTGACGTGTCATGATTGGATCCACAGTACTAGTTGGGGGCGGGGAAGTAGTTAGTAAGAAATGTGATCATAACCTCTTATTGTAAATTGTAAGTGTTAATCATGCTCTTCACCCATGATTATCCAGGCCCTGTAGCTACTGTACATGTCCCAAGCCGATCACATTTCGAAACTACTATTTCAAACACCTAGAATAGATTACAGTTCTCTATTTTTAATCATATACTACATCACCCGTATATGATACTGTACCTTGTTCTTCCATTTTTACATGCACTGACTGTACCATATTGCCTATTGCCTGTCTCTTTACATTGCCTGTCTCTCTTAAAATTGCCATTGCATTTATTTCACTGTCTTCTCAGTAGCTAGCATAACATGTTTTATTGTATTATAGACATTATCAATTAATGGAACTGTTATTTGAGATTGTGCTTTGCTCCTTCCTGACTGGAAATATTTTTCCAGACTATGCCTTAGAGGACCGCTGTCCGACACTTATGGTGAGTAGCTGTAGACTTGATAGTAATTGATTCTGGAAGGTCTAGTCAGAATTATTATCCATTGTTAGTTCTTAAGTAGACTATTTGGTACCGGATTTGTCTCCGGCATTTTGATGATTCTGGGATATGGTTAAGTTAAGCTATTTCTTGTGGACTTGTGTTGTGTTTAATTTTAATTTCTGTTTCGAAATCTTATCGTGCTGTAATCCTGTGATTGAGTATATGTTCATCTTATTTGTGACATCCGTGCCTCCTAATGGAGATTGGATGTTTGCGTGACATTAGTTAGATAGTATCAAGACCTAGACAGCGTTCTACCGCCGATGCTGCGGCGTAGGCTGGACGTACCCACGCACTCGTGCCCCTAAACCGGGTGCGGGTCGTGACATTGCATTCTCCAGCAACTCCATAAACTTTACAGCATCGGCAATCGGTGCCTCCTCAGCTGCATCATAATTGTTCGGATTGAAACTAGGTCCCGCCGCATCATAATTGTCCGGATTGAAACTAGGCCCCTCCGCATCATAAACCATGTTCACCAACCCGTCGTCGTAAGCATCGTGGTTGTGGACATCCATATATGGCTCCACATAGGGCTCCGACTCTGATGCTAGAGATACAAGTTCTCCATGCGCGGTCCACTGATAGTAATTCGGCGTGAAGCCCTTCGAGTATAAATGATATATAACTTCCACTTCTGGATGATATTTCCTGTTGCAACATCTCACACACGGATACTTAATTTTGGTACCGTCCATGTACTGAGGGAAAGCCTTTGCGAACTGCAGGAACTGTTGTACACCCTCAATGAATTCATCCCGCACACCGCACATGTCATCAGGATGACGGTTGTACATCCACGAACGATGACGCAGATAGTAATTCATATCCATTTCTAGATACTTCTGCAAAAATAACAGTATGTATCATATAAATCATTACATACAGTGGTTTATCACCTAACTTCATAACTTAACCGTACTATAAAAATTATAACTGATATAATACATACTTTCATTTATCAAAGTCTAAAATAAGCAATATTCAAAACAACTGACTATTTATCAAAGTCTAAAATAAGCAATACTTTCATTTCATAACTGATATAATACATACTTTCATTTATCAAAGTCCAAGAGCCCTTGAAATGATAAACAGGGTTAACTAGTTCATGGTGATGTTTCTAAGCCACTTTTAGATCCATACTAGTTTATACTAGTCAATACTAGGTTAATACCTTGCTACACTATGTCTTCTAGGTCGTACTAGGATATTCTGCTTTGAAATTAAGTACTCTACTATCCACACTGAGAGCCTCTTATCCTTGGCCTGGCACCTTGTACTTCATCCTTATACTTGCTCACTGGACTATAACCCATAGCAGTCACTCCATGATACCACAGTATCAGTTCACTTCACAACACTTTTGTGCTCTAATTGAACTGCACTGCACTGATCACTATTGCCAATTAAATCCCTGATACCACAGTATCAGTTAAGGGTTGTATTGGCTTATAACAAGTGAACGGTGAACACCTACCCGATACTTGTCTATACCTTAACCCAAATACATGCCTGCAGACCCTAACTAAGTCTGCAACCTCTGATACTTTGCACTTATTCTGTAGTGGCTAAATCTTTCCTTCACTTAGTTGTTTCCAACTGCCCTTAGCTACTGCCATGGCTCACAGCAGTGCTTGTTGCTGCCTTGCCATTGCTCAAGCATGCATGTGTTTGATGCTGCTCAAGTGTGCACCAACACTCTTCCACTGCAGAAGATGACAGGAACCAATCCCCTCCTCACAGTGCTAACCCGACACCACTGTAACACATTGCCAGCTTACCTAATGCACTAGGCCAAACTGAATTGAGTTCAGTTCCTGAAGCCTCATAGTTCAGTAGTGACACCCACATAAACCTCGACTCTTCTACCCTCTCCCATATCAAGCACAGCTAGAAGACACTATGAACACCAACACAGATAACAGTAGCTATATACCTATCTATATATATATATCGAGATACACCTATATATGTATACACTCTCTCATATGCAAATAGATAATACACCAATTTATATATATATATATATATATATATATATATATATATATATATATATATATATATATATATATATATATATATATATATATATATATATTATATGACACTCTAAGGCATAAATAGACACATACACACAACCACTAGTCCAATTCACAAACATTTGGTGTGCAACACCAAGATACTCTAGGATACATCCTCCATACACCACACCACCATGATACCAACCCTCAATTCACATGGACACATCCAATAGATCAAATATTATGTGTATGTCAGTATGTGTGTGTGTGTGTCAGTGTGTATGTGTGTGTGTCATGCCTGTGTCAGTGTCAGTGTCTGTGTGAGTGTGTATGTGTGTGTGTGTGTCTGCGTCTGTGTATGTGTGTCGTGTGTGTCGTGTGTGTCTGTCAGTGTCTGTGTGTGTTTGTCATGTCTGTGTGTGTGTGTCGTATCTGTCAAGTGTGTCTTGTGTCAGTGTCACATGAGAGAGAGAGAGAGAGATTACCTAGAGCTCGAGGAGGAGGAGGGGGATGCCGGAGTAGCCGCAGCCGTGGAGAGCCGATCGCCGGAAAGGGGGAGGCGGGGGAAATCGAAAACTTTCAAATTTTTTGACAGATGGGGGTAAAGAAAACTGATTAACCAAAATTTAGCGATGTTTAGCGACGTCATATAAAAATATCGCTAAAATAAAAATTAGCGACGTCAAAGACGTCGCTAAATACGTTGCTAAATATTTTTGATGCATACGTCGCTAATTACGATGCTAAACGTCGCTAAATCAGATATATTAGCGACGTTTAGCGACCTTAATTGAACTTATAGCGACTAATCTTTTAAAATCTTAATAAAATTTGCTAAACGTCGCTAAATATCGCCATTTAGCGACGTCTAGCGACGTTTTTTATGGAGTCGCTAATTTAGCGACATTTTTACTTGGAGTCGCTAAAATACGTTGCTAATCCCGCTTTTTCTAGTAGTGATCTGATTTATAAACATGCTCGCAGCTTACATGTGTTCGTTATGCGATCTTGGAATTTATATATGTATATATACATTCATGTTTGGTTTAACTTGGTTTTATACTTGGACAGGGAAGGACAAATGGTAAGTTGGTAAGTATCGCACGGCGCACTGCCACACGAATTAGGCTTCGTATCTTATGTCATAAAATTGATCCTAAGGCAAGACTAGAAAGATAACTTAATATATGGTGCATGAAACTAATATAACGTGTTAGATTTGTCCAGCGAGCGAGAAGCCTCTTCACTAGTGCATTCATGTACTGATAACCCACTAGATTGCTTGTAGGGTACAGAAGAACCTCGTTCGGGGTGGAATGTGCCTCCGTGCGTGCTAAGGCATAGAGTTTGCTTTGGAGCCTTGAAGTGTTACGTCCGGAGCTGGAGCACATATACAGGACATAATGTTGGAACATCGCCTAGGTTTCATCCTAAGTTGTAAGCCTCTTGCCACGCCTTTATTGTTTGAGAGAGAGAGAGCTTGAGAGACTTGTAATCTCGGCCTAGCACTGCTTGTAACCTTATTCATTATCAAAGAGAGCTTGTTTATGTATTCATACTTGTATTTATTCTATGTTTCTGCTATATCGACTTAGTGAACTAGTTATCAATAGCTGTTCCGGTATTTGCCTTGCGCGGGCGCAACTTCAGGCTCACGCGGTATCACGTCTCGATGGAAACGATCGTCCTACGGGAGCGCTGGCACGATGATTCACGCCTATCAGGGACGACCGATTCCTGCTGGAGATTGGGGCGTGACATATTAGTATCAGAGCATGACTTTACGTCCTTGGACTTCTTATCAATTCTATCATTTTTGAATGCTCGATCGTGGGTTATATTACAGACGCTCTCTCTCAATGTTTCAACGGAATGTTCCATATAATGAGTCTAAATATTTTCAAAAGTGCATATGAATGATCTAATTTCTTTTACAAAATTATGAAGAGAAGGCCTTTATGCCAACCTGTGTCAGACTTCATGGGAATAGACTCGTATTAGAATCTGCAAGTTATATGTGAACCCGAATACCTATACCTGAACATCAAGCAGGTTAGTGTACGAGATAGTATATCGTTCGAACAGTTAGCAATGCACACAGCCTTTCGGCTAAGTTGTGTTAAGTATCGCATGATAAGACCCTGGGGTACGAGCAAGTTTGCGAATGAGATTGGAATATCGTTCAGGTAAGGATAAGTCAGACTTAGAAAGGCTATTGATAGAAACGTGATCAGACTATCGCTAAAGAGGATCTTGGGAGTCGTACCTGGGTTTTGACATATAGTTCAGACGGTTATTCGTATCGATAAGTTATGACTCAAACAAAGTTTGTATGGAGGACTATCGATAGAGGTACATACGAGACTAAGATCGTCAAAGAAGCGAATAGGGATCGTGCTGGAGTTCCAAGGAACAAATTGGATATACGAGTGAATGTTGCGAACACGATTCAGGAGTAAATAGGATGACTCAATTCCTGAGTGGTGTATACGATAGTCTCAGGATCTAATAAGCGAATTGAGAATAAAATAAGTTATAAAGATTCATCAAGTATATCTTGAATCCTGAGTGGTGTATTGGTCGGCTTAAAAATGTTCGAATGAATCATGGATTATAGAGTTTTAAATGAGTCTAGCAGCAAGCGACATAATTGTGTAAAGCCTTAGTATAAATATCGCCTAACAAGTAAGCAAATTCGAAGGAATCGTATAAGATTTCATTCGAACGAGTTAGAATGTGTTGAACAAGTGATAAGGCTTATATCGATTAGGGATTCAAAGGTAATGGAAATCAAAACCTTGGTCGAGAAAACTTAGTAAATCGTACGAGAATTTTTGAATTGAAACGAATAAATTGAAACTTTAGTTTGAGATAGAATAATCTAGGATGTGATCGGAGTATAGCGCAATAGAAGATAGCATGCATCAAAAATATGGATTGAGTAGTGTATCGCTCAATAGGATTTTATCTTGAGTATGAATGTTATAGTTTCAAATTGGATGACTAATACGATATCGACAAGTGGAAGATAGAAATGATTGATGCAAGTTAGAAAACCTTTGTTAAATGATTAAGGTAGGTGATAACGGATTTAATCTTGACTTGGACGAACGATCAAAAATCTTCTTCGAAAGGTAATACTTGACATCGGGCCTAAATAAGAACAATTATCCTGCGGTAGTGCTGGTGTTGTGATTTTACGTCCGGCAGGGATGATCGAACTCGTAGGAACATGCTCCAAGATTTTACAAGTAAACTCGATGAATGAATAGTAACAAAGTTGGATAGGCCTTGGCTTGAGAAATTGAACTTAGTTGTTTGAGGAATGTTAAAAATTAAGCTACGGATTGATCAAACGGTAACACTGAAGTTGGATGATTTTACTAGACAAATTATGATTATGGCCTGAATGGACATGACTTAAAAGAATATATATCTTGGATGGAGCAAAGTATAAATGATAATGTGTATGTTCGTTCGATGATACCAAAACGTTTAACATTCTTGTCATGTACGAGTAAAATTCTATGCTCGTACATGTGTCACGTCCGGATTAGGATGGTTATCACACGGGAGCATTGGCGTGGTGATTTTACTTCCAACGGGAATGATTGAACATGCGGAAGACCGGAGCATGATAATTAAAGGATCGTCTTGACTTATAGTTTGACACGATAAGATGAGTTTCAAGATACAAATGAATCAAAGTATTTTAAGGAGGAGTTAGTCTAGAATGTGAATTAAGATATGCTTGATGGCTTCATGAACGGATACGTAGATCGTGTTGGATGACTTAGAGTTTATTATTTATATCGAAGATTTAGAATAGGATCATGACTTGGTGGTCTAGTCTGAGAAAAGAATAGATATGTGAATTCTATCAAACATAATGGAGGAGATAGACTATACAAATTAATGGATTTGACCTGCGACATTGATATATATATCGTCGATTTGATTGAATGAACGTATCTTAGGAATAATTTTGCTAAATGAACATGGATCATGTATAAATAAACGTGTTGATATGGATAGAATGATCTGTGCTCGATGTTTAGAAATATGTATGAAACGAGCTTGGGTAGAATACCCCATACGAAAGAATAATAGTTTAAACTTAGGAATTTTGGGCGAGTATTATGCAACGAATTTGCTCGATAAGAATTATGAACTTGAAATATACCTATAACCTTGTGAGCCGACCTAGTGGTTAGGCAGACAATCCTATGCCGAGTGGAAGAATTATGTGACCGACTTTAGAGTATTGCTTAAACAAGCCATAGAACTAGGGCAGCAAGACTTAGAGTTAGGCTTGGGTCGATAAATGTACACTATGTTTAAACATGAATGAAATAGATAATAAGACTTGGATGCTAGTCGGTTGATCAGATAGATTGTGTGTAATGGTAGTACAATACTTGGTTTGAGTGAGATTGGAAATGACTTAGATTTTGATTGACCCCGTTGGAGGTATCATTATGATTCGTAAGACGAGAACCCTTAAGATTTTCGTGAGTAGCTTGTCCGAATTTACTATCTCTAAATTTGGTTGAATGCATGTGTTTGAGGGATGCCTTAAACGTATACACAATCCAAGACTCAGTGATATGTTGAACTCGAGTGTAAAGACTTCACTATTTCTAAGTTGGTTGACATGCGTATATTAGAGGGACACCTTGAATATGTGTACGATCCAGACTCGCGATATGCTGATCTCTAATGCGAGTGAATATGTTAGATTCGCATGGACGAGTATAACAAATTAAATAAGTTTGCCTCAGCCCTAAATCATCATTGAGATGGATTATGACATACTCTGCATTAAGCGATATATGTTCCACGCTAAGGCATAATAGAGATCGAGTCAGAACTACGGGTAGTATTTTCTAGTGCAAAGTAACCCACATATAGACCCCACTTTGATCCAAAATTACCATTTTGCCCCTGTGTCCAAATTGGACGAAAGGGTAGTATTTTCTAGCTATCTCGTTGATTCCAAAAAGTTGGTGATGTCTATTTCAGCATCCGGAGATGTTTATTCGGAGGCCTTAGTTTCTGATCCCGTGTCCTTGACATCTGGACGCTTACTCTATACAGATTGCTTGCCAGGCAAGTATACCTTGCCATTGTACTGTAATTTATATTCTATATGATGCATATATTTTATTTTGATTATTTAGTTCATATATTTTAACTGCTATATAAACTGCGCGTCCAAGAAAACTTGGGTGCAATAACGTCGTATTATGTTTTTATTATGTATATACATGTGACCAGTTTATGAGACCATCCTATTATCATGAGACATTCTTATGTTTTATTGGCTATGACACTATTCTTATATGAGTGTGAGTCACATGTAGGACACGAACTTGCATACACGACTGGCCACTGGTACGTATAGGTTATGCGACGGATAGGGATAACTGCCGATAGAAACATTGCATGCTAGTAGATCTGGCAGTTATTTAGATGTATCATCGTATTAATGATGTGACATGCTTAGAGCATGGGGTGGGGAGAACAATAAGTAATGCATTTGGGCTCCTTTGCACTTTTCTTTCTATAACCCGTACACTCCGCCGGAGATACGTGGCGGTGATGACCCCTATATATTACTGGTGGCCTCTGCCGTTCAAAAGACGACATGCTTTGTAGGCCCCTAATTCTCCGAGAGAGTCACGCCAATCCCATTTTTGGCCAAATAGTCCACTTGTTGGAAAGTTGTTCTCAAACTGCATTCACATAGATGGTTAGGCGACCCATTGGATGTTTATTTTTAGTACTTTATTGGCATGTTTATATGTATCTTGTTATGTCCCTCTGAGGACCTGGTCCCTTTCCAGATATAGACGGGCAGGAGTATCCACAGGAGTACGGACTTGGACCTGACGCTTCTTATCAGACTGTTGAGGTCTTATCTTCAAAGTATCTTTGATTCATCGCAGCTGATGGATATTCTAGTTGTTATTTCTTTTATAGACATTTATCTTATCTTAGAGTTTGATCTCTTCTGTCATTTAGTAGTTTTAGTATAGTCGATTTGTAGTAGATTTGTTTCCATCCGACTATCATACTTTGAGACTTCCTATTTGATATTCAGTTATTTATTCCCATTTATTTCTTTATTTGTGCTGTGGATGAGATATAGATTGTATGCGACTTGTTGACAGTATATTACCACTGGTGGATTGGATATTCATGTACAGCGTACGTGTGTATATGGTTTCCATATATTGGAGTTCGTATATATATGGCTGGCGTGTTACGTATTCCTAGTCCTACGTATTTTGGGACTGGGGCGTGACATGTTTTTAATGGTAGCCCATACAGGTCGAGAATATATTGTCTCGGTTACGTTACTGTACCGAACAAGCCTGTATATAGGAATAGAGTATAAGGATCTCATTTACGCTTGACTAAAACTCTCCTTTCCTTCAACTTTCTATTTAAATGCTTACATCCTGTTTGATTCCTGTACTTCTTCTAATCGTTTCGTCCACACCTGCAGAGAGATGGATATGCGTAGTGGATGTACTATCGCCGATGGCGACATACCTTCGGGAGTCAATGGCCAAAGTCGAGAAGACACCTCGAAGACTTCTAGACTTCTGGGGCCAGATGGACAGACTCACATTCTAGTTCCATCTAACCCTTCAGCTTTACCTAATGGGACCTTTCCAGCTTCATCAGCACCACAAGATAGCCAGACACAGCTATTCCAATTCTTCCAAATGATGATGCAGGAACAGAGACAACAGGCAGCCACACTAGCTGTAGAGCAGAGGCAGCAAGCGGCAGAGCAGAGGCAAGAATTTCTAGCAGCACTTGAGAGAATGGCTGCCCAGACAAGTGTACCACCTCAGACACTAGTTCCAGTACCGCGAGCTAGAGTTGGTTCAGTCAAGGACTTTATACAGATAGGTCCCAAGCCGTATAAAGGCACTGAGAGCCCAGAGGAGACTACAAACTGGATTACCCACACTCAGAAGTTATCAGAAGCATCGTAGCTACCTACAGATCTATGGATGACAGGCATAAGGACCCTGCTAGATGGTAACGCTCATCACTGGTGGGAATCAATAGAGCGCCAGTTGGGTACGTATCAGACTTGGGAATAATTCTTGGAGTGCTTTGAGAGAAAGTACTTTCCGGACACCGTAAGGAATGCTTTGTATGATCAGTTCCTTCATCTGAAGCAGAGGAACAAGATAGTTGACGAGTATGATACAGATTTTAGTTGCCTTAGTAAATATGGTGCTGCCCTGATACTGAATGACTTGGAGAAGGCTAAGAGATTCCACCGAAGGCTGACTCAGGAGCTCCAATATTACACTAGCTCATAGTCCTGAATCTCTTATGCCAAATTATTGACAGAAGCAAGATTTTAAGAGTCCATCAGCAAGGGAAAGGGAGGTCAACTGAAGGCACAGCAAGGACACAGCAAGGAGGGCCTATCAGACGTCCTTTGGCACAACAGCAGCAGCAGCACAGAGCAGGACCGTACCAGATTCCGGAGAAGTCCCAATATAATTATTATGGGAGACGTAGACATATTATGAGAGACTACCGAAACCACTTAGGACAATATATGAGGTGTGGTTCCGGACAGCATATGGTGAGAGACTGTCCAGTACAACAGACATTGGTGCTTCCCCCGCCAAGGCAGAGGCTAGCACTTCCAGCACCGAAGCCAGTTCAGCAGATGACTAGACTAGGAGCACCTCGACCTCCAGCAGCCGGAGGATTTCAGCGAGGACCACCGCTACCTACTCAGGAGGATCAGTTCACGAGGGCCAGTCATGGACTTCCACAGAGGAATGGACAAGGTTTTGCACTAGAGGTGGATGACATGGAGCAAGAGATTAATGTTATAGTAGGTATTACTCTTGCTTTTACTTTTCTGCTGTGACATTGTTTGATACAGGAGCCACCCACTCGTTCATATCTTCTAGTTTTATTGCCAAACATAATATTGCCACTACACCTTTACCTAATTGTGTTAGAATTTTTACTGGAAGAGGAGTTGTACCTGTTAGTCGGATTTGTAGATCGTGTCCTGTAGTGATTCGTGGCAGAGAGATGAATACCCGACTCTTAGTCCTTCCTATGCCAACTTTTGATATTGTGCTTGGGATGAACTGGCTAAGCAAGTACCACGCTTTCTTCGACTATTTTGGAGGAAGAATTCTTTTTAAGGTACCAGGCCAGCCTAAACTTAAGTTTGCACGAGGATCCACATAAGCCATTGATGGTGTTCAGCTTGCAATGGACGACGTTATCTATCACCCCATTATTTTATAGTTTTAAGACATTTTTTCAGAGGAATTGCCAGGCCTACCCCAGACGGAGACGTAGAATTTTTGATTCAATTAACACCAGGAGCAGCACCCATAGCATTGCATGTTTATAGATTGGCAAAGAAGGAGATGGATGAGCTGAAGACATAGTTGAAAGAACTAGAAGAGAAAGGTTTCATCCGACCAAGTACATCACCCTGGGGAGCACCAGTGTTGTTTATACCAAAGAAGGATGGGTCAGTGCGTATGTACATTGACTACAGAGCCTTGAATGTAGTGACCATGAAGAATAAATACCATTGCCACGCATTGATGACTTATTTAATCAGCTTAGTAGAGCTAAGGTATTCTCGAAGATAGACTTGATATTGGGATATCACCAGGTGAAGGTACGGAAGCAGGATATCCCGAAGACGGTATTTAGGACAAGATATGGACACTACGAGTTTTTGGTCATGCCATTTGGGTTGACCAATGCTCCAGCTATCTTTATGAACTTAATGAATCGAGTCTTCCATCAGTATTTGGAGTAGTTTGTGGTCGTCTTCATAGATGACATACTTGTCTATTCGATGAGCCACGAGGAGTACGAGAAGCACCTGCGGATTATCCTAGAGACATTGAGAAGAGAGTAGTTATATGCGAAGCTCAGTAAATATGAGTTCTTCTTGGACAAAGTTTCGTTTCTTGGGCATGTCGTTACGGGAGATGGTATTTCAGTTGATGCAGAGAAAATCTCGGCAGTCGAGACATGGCCCGTTCCTAAATCAACATCGGAGGTGAGGAGTTTCCTTGGACTTGCGGGATATTATCGACGGTTCATGGAGAACTTCTCAAGGATAGCAGCACCTATGACTCGGTTGACTTGCAAGGATTAAGAGTTCGTATGAACCGACGAGTGTCAAGCCGCTTTCGAGGAGTTGAAGAAGCGACTGACCACAGCACCAGTATTGACTATTCTATCAAGATCAGGAGGTTATGTGATTTACAGTAATGCATCAGGAAAAGGCTTGGGATGCGTGTTGATACAGCATGGCAAGGTGATTGCATATGCATCTTGACAGTAACGAGTGCATGAGAATAATTATCCGCCAAATGGGACCGCCCTGTCGCATACCAAATACACCGAAAGGCGCATATGGTATGTGTCACGCCCCGATTTCGCCCAATCGATAATCGTCCCCCGGGCGTGATGCCGTGCACGCGTAGGGCGCGCGTGCACAAAGCCTAGGCATAGTAATTATCTTTAGAACATATGCAACAGAGTACGCAAATAAGATAACACACATTGAGGCATAGAAAAGTTTTCTTTTTATTCATAATGAACATCTGTTTATAGACTCTTGACCCAAAATAATAAGGATGCCCCACAGGCTTACAACTTGGATACAAAATGAGATAACCGTTCCATATATTACATCCTTTACTAGAATTCAAAACATAAAACACCTTGGGTTCTAGTCAGCACCATCGCCCTGGGGCTTCCAAAAGTAAGAGCGAGCTCCTTTCTTCTTATGTACTGGAGCTACCAAAAGTCATGTCATGAAAGCGTCTTGATTCAGGAAGGGGGTTGGAGAAAGCTTCAGCTCCTCGCCGCGTCGCCTTGGCTCGGGGAACCTGCTGCAACGAGGGTCAGTACTTCGAAAAGTACCGGTGAGGGCGAGCTAACCCAACTTAACCAAAATCTACAACGGGTTCATATGAGCATGCAACATTTATTATTATGTGATCTATCTATCTTGCCTTAGTTCATTTTCTTCGCATATGATAGAGTAAAATAACATAACCAATTGTACCACCGCTCGGTGACTTTACCTGTACCGTCTGAGCCACCTGTACAAAACTTACCATGACCTTCCCTGCCACGAAGACATAGTTAGTCTGCACAGTTAAATATACATAACAATCACTTGGTTGGACTTGGATGGATCGGCTACCATTCTGCCTCGGGTAGCTAGCCCTTAGCGGACGCACGGACCCATCCAATGCTAGGACTACACTAGCAAATTGTTCTACCCGGGGCGAAGCGGTCCCGGTGCCCCGGCGACCGTTCGTAGAACGATATCCCTTGTATACAAGTTGTCCAAGACCATGCCACCACAACCGACTTAAGTTATCACATGAAAACCCATATTCAAGCAAATACAAGGAAGTAAACATAGTGTATTTTCCATAGTCTATGATACTTCGTGTAAGGATCACATTTTCCTTCTCTTTTAGCACTATACCATGAACAGTTATAGATAAATGAATCTAACTACAACTTAACACAGAAATAGTTATGATATTGGACGGGCATGCACGTTCCAGTATGATCGTTCAGAACAATTCCATATGACAAGCATTAATAGTGTTTCAAGCCTACTTCTTTTCTATTTTGACTCAGTCATATGTGTTTCAATATCGTTTGATCGGGATGAACAATGAGTCAATCTATTTAGCATGCAGACTTGGAAGAAGGGAGCTAATCGAAATAAAGCCACTCACAAGTTAGTGAAGTAGGAGAGAAAAGGGAGAGCTTTAAGACTCCGCACGAGCGTCGTCTACCCGATCACCTGCATGCACCAACAGACGATCAATATCCCCTGCTTCGGTCTCCAAGGTTCGATACGAAATGCGAAATCCTAAGAACGAAAGCAATGAAAATCCATTGAAACCGTTCAAGAAAACGCAAGTCATAAAACCAACAAGAAAGCAACCAAGCGGCACGAAAACGGGCAAGAAAACCAGCGAAATGGAAAGGCCCCTCTCGACTCTGCCGCCGAGTCCTTCCTTGAGGCATGATCCATTGAATATGCTACCTGATTCCGAAGAAACCAATCCATAACGAGGAAAGGATCTTGATTCAATCTGTCCCGTTCGGACGGTCGTAAGTATTTCTTGGTCGCGCTTCCCGAATAGGGGAAACGGGGCGTTACATCATAACCATCCAAAAGAAAGTTTTGTCCCGAAACTTAGGAATAGAACCTACAGCTAAGGAATAATGAGGGAAACCTTTCCCTCATCTCAGATTCGATTTCCCATGTCGATTCTTCGACTGTGTGGTTCCGCCACAGAACGCGTACTAACGATACTGCCCGATTCCGTAACTGCTTTTCCTTACGTTCCAAGATCTGTACGGGTTCTTCGGCATACGACAAGTCTGCCTGCAGATCTAACTGACCCAAGTCTACCACATGGTTTGGGTCGTGCACATATTTTCTAAGCTGCGACACATGGAAAATATCGTGTACATCAGATAGTGCTGGCGGTAAGGCTATTTGATAAGCAACTGAAGTCACTCGTTTTAGAATTTCAAACGGGCCAACAAATCTCGGACTCAACTTCCCTTTTATCCCGAATCTTGTCACACCACGCATGGGCGAGACTTTTAGGAACACGTGGTCCCCTTCTTGGAATTCAAGGGGGCGACGTCGAACATCGGCATAGCTCTTTTGCCGACTTTGTGCTACTTTTAATCGTTCACGAATCAGCCGAACCTTCTGTACAGTTTTTTCGACCAGTTCCGGCCCAAGGATTTGTCGCTCTCCAACTTCATCCCAGCAGATCGGTGACCTACACTTCCACCCATACAGCGCCTCATACGGAGCCATCTGGATGCTAGACTGATAACTGTTGTTATAAGCAAATTCGGCGAGCGGCAGGTTGACGTCCCAACTTGACTTGGAATCGATCACGCAGAGGCGCAGCATATCTTCTAGTACCTGATTCACCCGTTCGGTCTGGCCATCGGTTTGAGGATGGTAGGCTGAGCTGAATTTCAACTTGGTCCCCATCGACGACTGAAGGCTTTCCCAGAAACGTGAGACAAACCGCCCGTCCCGATCTGATACTATGGAAACTAGCACTCCGTGCAGCCGAACTATCTCGTCAAGGTAGGTCTGAGCAAGGCGATCGGCGCCCCAAGTACTTTTAATGGCTATAAAGTGTGCAGACTTGGTTAACCGGTCGACGATGACCCAGATTGCGTCGTTCCCACGTTGCGTCCTCGGCAGACCAACAATAAAGTCCATGCTGATGTGCTCCCACTTCCATTCCGGGATAGCAAGATTTTGCATTTCTTCGCCCGGCCTCTGATGCTCTGCTTTCACCCTCTGACAGGTTATGCATTGCGACACAAAGAGTGCTACATCTTTCTTCATGCCGTGCCACCAGAAGACCGTACGAAGGTTCTTATACATTTTCGTGCTCCCGGGATGGATCGCATAGGCTGCATAATGTGCTTCCGTGAGGATTTTCTTTCTGAGTTCTGAATCATTGGAGACGCATAGCCTTCCCTTCACTCGCAACGCCCCATTCTCATCTACCACAAAGTCTTTCGCCTTTCCCGCTTGGACCTGCTCTCGCATTTTCCGGAGGAATGGATCGTCTCTTTGAGTAGATGTGACTCTCTCTATCAGATTGGGTACAAATCGCATCTGAGCAACCCGCGCGCCGCGATAACGAATTCTGAGTTCGATGCCCATTTCTTCTAAGTCCCTTCGTAACCTGCGATCGACGGACAGAGATCCCGCAAAGACCCGACTCAACGCATTTGCTACCACATTTCCCTTACCAGGTGTGTAGTCTATCGTCAAGTCGTAATCCTTTATCAATTCTAGCCAGCGCCGCTGTCGAAGGTTCAAATCTGCTTGGGTGAATAAGTACTTTAAACTTTTGTGGTCGGTATAGATTCGGCAAGGCACTCCGTACAGGTAGTGCCGCCACAATTTCAACCCGAACATAATTGCTGCCAGTTCCAGATCGTGTGTGGGATAATTCTTTTCATGCTTTTTCAGCTGTCTGGATGCATAGGCTATCACTCTGTCTCGCTGCATAAGTACACACCCTAAGCCCTGCCCTGAAGCGTCACTGAAGATTTGGAATCCCGAAGTCTCGTCCGGTAGGGCAAGTAATGGGGCAGAAGTGAGGCGCTGCTTTAACTCAGCAAACGATGCTTCGCAGTCAGCGGACCACTCAAACACGACTCCCTTCTGAGTGAGGCGAGTCAGAGGTGAGGCGAGTTTGGAAAAGTCTTTTACGAACCGTCTGTAGTAGCCCGCTAACCCGAGGAAGCTTCGAATTTCACTAACTGAGGCAGGTCGTTTCCACTCGACAATGGCTTCTACCTTCTTCGGATCGACTGAAATGCCTCCCGCAGAAATGATGTGCCCTAGAAAAGATACACTGCTCAGCCAAAATTCGCACTTACTCAGCTTCGCGTACAACTTGTTGTCTCGAAGGGTTTGTAGCACGGTCCGCAAGTGCTCTTCATGCTCTGCCCCATTCTTCGAATACACCAAGATATCATCAATGAACACTACTACAAATTTGTCGAGGTACGGCCGAAACACTTGGTTCATCAAACCCATAAAGGCAGCAGGAGCATTAGTCAAACCGAACGGCATTACCAAAAACTCATAGTGGCCGTAGCGAGTGCGAAAGGCTGACTTCGGCATGTCGTCCGGCTTAATTTTGAGCTGATGGTAACCCGAACGGAGATCTATTTTCGAGAATACTGTGGCAGCTTGTAACTGATCAAACAAATCATCTATCCTGGGGAGGGGATATTTGTTTCGAACAGTTGCCTTGTTTAATTCTCGATAGTCGATGCAGAGTCGCATCGAGCCATCCTTTTTCTTAACGAACAGTACCGGAGCACCCCATGGAGACACACTAGGCCAGATATACCCACGATCAAGTAATTCCTGTAACTGAATTTTCAACTCTTTTAGTTCTGCCGGAGCCATTCGATACGAAGGTTTGGAAACAGGCTGGGTTCCTGGAAATGTGTCGATGGTGAACTCTGTCTCTCGATCGGACGGTATACCGGGCAACTCGTCGGGGAACACATCAGAAAAATCCGCCACAACGGGAATGGACTCAACGTTTGCGCAATCTAGCCGAGTGTCTCGAATGGAAGCCAAGTACCCTACGCAGCCGGAGTGAATCATCCGTCGAGCAGACATCGCTGATATCACCATGCAGGTCTTTGGCGCTTTCAACTGTGGACTGCACGAATAGCAAAAATCGATCTCGCCAGGAAGACGAAACACGACTTTCTTCTCCGCACAATCGATAGGAGCTGAACAAGCGCCAAGCCAATCCATTCCCAGAATGATGTCGTAGTCCCCTATGTCTAGAACTATCGCATCAAGTGACAATTTCCTCCCTCCGATGCAAATGTAGCCGTCACGACAAACTGAATCTGCAGGCAAGATCGTGCCTGACGGAGTACTGACGCTAAGCCTTAGGCCTAACGGGGTTTGAATGAATTTATGTTCCCTAGCAAAATTTGTTGACACAAAACTATGTGTTGCACCAGAATCAAACAATACTCGAGCAGGTACATCATTAAAGAGTAATATACCTGACACCGTCGTGTTTGATGCGAGTGCCTCATCCCGAGTCAAAGCATAGACTTGGCCTTGAGTGTTTGGCTGTGCCGTCTGATTCACTCGAGGTACTTGCCCATGGTCCTGAGTCACACGGTTTTGTTGTTGGTTAGGTCCACCTGTCCGACAGTTCGCTGCCATATGCCCCTGACGACCGCACTTAAAGCACGATCCGTTGAATACTCGACAGTTCCGAGCGATGTGTCCAGCACGATTACATCGGTGACAAACAAGCTCACCACCTTTACCCTGATTTGCACCCTTGTTACCGCCGTTATTGGAGCGCTTAGGCGCATTGTTACCCCCTGTGTTGCTAGGACGCTTGTGATTGAGATTTTGCACAGCGTCGGTGCGAACTGGTGGGTACTGCGATTCGAGGGAGAGTGCGTGGTTCAGGGACTCACGCATGGTGCGATATTGAGAAACGACGACGTGAGCACGAATTGAAGGTCGCAGTCCTATCTCAAATCTTCGTGCACGTGTCCCAGCATCACTAATTTGAGACTTAGCAAACTTAGCAAGTCTATTGAACTCTGAAGCGTACTGCCGTACGGACATGTCTCCTTGCTGCAGATGGGTAAACTCGTCTTCCTTCTCGCAGCGGACGGCGGGTGGAAGATACTCCTCTTCGAAGGCCTTACGGAACACTGACCAGGAGATAATCGTTGTGCCACCTTCACTCAATAAAGCTTATTTGTGCACGTCCCACCAATCATGGGCGTTTAAACGGAGCTGAAGTTGGGCACAAGCGACTCTCCTGGTTTCGTCCATACGGAGTACTTCAAAGTGGTCTTCTAACTCGACCAGCCAGTCCAACGCCACGGAAGGGTCTTCGGTCCCCTTAAAGGTAGTATGGCACATTTTCTTAAATTCTGATATCTGTAGGATGGACCCCTTATCATCTGAAAGTGGAGGTTCCGGAGAGCCCTGAGGTCCCGCAATGTCAGCTACAACTGGCGCTGCCACGGCGGCCGCGGATGCAGAATGGTTGCTGGCGACTAGTGTCGTCACAATCGTTTGCAAGGTATCCATTTGCTTCTGCTGTGTTTCGGCCTGAGTCCGTTGCGCCAAAAATTGTGCTTCTATTCGAGACTCAAATTGACTCTGTCGTAGTTCGGCTTGCCTCTGTTGCGTTTCCATCATACGCATCATCCGTTCAAACGGATCAACAGAGGGCGCGGCAGTCGGACTCCCTGAGCTGCCTGACGTACCAGAACTACTCCCTTGCACTTGCGCCACCATCTGCGCTTGTGCACCCGGCTCAGAGGCCGTTCCTTCAAAGAAAAGTAACTTATATTAGTCTCAAGGTATATTATGGACTCACTATATGGAACGCATCTCATTTGCACCAATTGATTTCAAGAGTTTACTCGGACGGGACAGGGTCATCTTAGGAAAACTTTCCGACTTGAGATCAAAGGATCTGAAGCTATGCTCTGATACCACTATGTCACGCCCCGATTTCGCCCAATCGATAATCGTCCCCCGGGCGTGATGCCGTGCACGCGTAGGGCGCGCGTGCACAAGGCCTAGGCATAGTAATTATCTTTAGAACATATGCAACAGAGTACGCAAATAAGATAACACACATTGAGGCATAGAAAAGTTTTCTTTTTATTGATAATGAACATCTGTTTACAGACTCTTGACCCAAAATAATAAGGATGCCCCACAGGCTTACAACTTGGATAAAAAATGAGATAACCGTTCCATATATTACATCCTTTACTAGAATTCAAAACATAAAACACCTTGGGTTCTAGTCAGCACCATCGCCCTGGGGCTTCCAAAAGTAAGAGCGAGCTCCTTTCTTCTTATGTACTGGAGCTACCAAAAGTCACGTCACGAAAGCGTCTTGATTCAGGAAGGGGGTTGGAGAAAGCTTCAGCTCCTCGCCGCGTCGCCTTGGCTCGGGGAACCTGCTGCAACGAGGGTCAGTACTTCGAAAAGTACCGGTGAGGGCGAGCTAACCCAACTTAACCAAAATCTACAACGGGTTCATATGAGCATGCAATATTTATTATTATGTGATCTATCTATCTTGCCTTAGTTCATTTTCTTCGCATATGATAGAGTAAAATAACATAACCAATTGTGCCACCGCTCGGTGACTTTACCTGTACCGTCTGAGCCACCTGTACAAAACTTACCATGACCTTCCCTGCCACGAAGACATAGTTAGTCTGCACAGTTAAATATACATAACAATCACTTGGTTGGACTTGGATGGATCGGCTACCATTCCGCCTCGGGTAGCTAGCCCTTAGCGGACGCACGGACCCATCCAATGCTAGGACTACACTAGCAAATTGTTCTACCCGGGGCGAAGCGGTCCCGGTGCCCCGGCGACCGTTCGTAGAACGATATCCCTTGTATACAAGTTGTCCAAGACCATGCCACCACAACCGACTTAAGTTATCACATGAAAACCCATATTCAAGCAAATACAAGGAAGTAAACATAGTGTATTTTCCATAGTCTATGATACTTCGTGTAAGGATCACATTTTCCTTCTCTTTTAGCACTATACCATGAACAGTTATAGATAAATGAATCTAACTACAACTTAACACAGAAATAGTTATGATATTGGACGGGCATGCACGTTCCAGTATGATCGTTCAGAACAATTCCATATGACAAGCATTAATAGTGTTTCAAGCCTACTTCTTTTCTATTTTGACTCAGTCATATGTGTTTCAATATCGTTTGATCGGGATGAACAATGAGTCAATCTATTTAGCATGCAGACTTGGAAGAAGGGAGCTAATCGAAATAAAGCCACTCACAAGTTAGTGAAGTAGGAGAGAAAAGGGAGAGCTTTAAGACTCCGCACGAGCGTCGTCTACCCGATCACCTGCATGCACCAACAGACGATCAATATCCCCTGCTTCGGTCTCCAAGGTTCGATACGAAATGCGAAATCCTAAGAACGAAAGCAATGAAAATCCATTGAAACCGTTCAAGAAAACGCAAGTCATAAAACCAACAAGAAAGCAACCAAGCGGCACGAAAACGGGCAAGAAAACCAGCGAAATGGAAAGGCCCCTCTCGACTCTGCCGCCGAGTCCTTCCTTGAGGCACGATCCATTGAATATGGGACCTGATTCCGAAGAAACCAATCCATAACGAGGAAAGGATCTTGATTCAATCTGTCCCGTTCGGACGATCGTAAGTATTTCTTGGCCGCGCTTCCCGAATAGGGGAAACGGGGCGTTACAGTATGTCCAGACGTGTGGGCTTTCACGAAAACTGATTCGGACGCGTGTACGCGTCGGAATCAGCCCGTATCTGCGAAAAGTCTCCGTATCGTAACTTTTGTAAAATCCTGCACCATTTATTGTACGCTCATCAGAATACGATGACTTGTGCCACTAGACTCGTGGTATCGCGCTGGTCCTGTGACCCAATTTTTATACAATTCTGAGACAGTTGACCAAAGTCGCCTATTTGCGGGCCCTACGGTTGACTTTTTGGGCAAATTTGTGTTCGGCTCATCAAAATCCAAAGTTGGACATACCATTGAGTTCGTACTGACATTTAGAGTTTTTTTGACCTATAATTTGTCCCATTTAGAGACTTTTACCCTTGACACATTTTTTGGTACAAAGTGGGCCACATGTAGACCCCACTTTGACCCAAAATTCTCGTTTTGCCCATGTGTCCAAATTAGACTAAAAGGTAGTATTTTCTAGCTAGCTCGCTAATTCTGGAAATGTTGGTAATGTCTATTTCAGCATCCGGAGATGTTTATTCGGAGCCCTTAGTTTTTGATCCCGTATCCTTGACATCTGGATGCTTACTCTATACAGAATGCTTGCCAGGCAAGTATACCTTGCCATTGTACTGTAATTTATATTCCATATAATGTATGCATTTTATTTCGGTCATTTAGTTCATATATTTTAACTTCTATATAAACTGTGCGTCCAAGGAAACTTGGGTGCAACGACGGTGACGTCGTATTCTGTTTTTATTATGTATATGCATGTGACCAGTTTATAAGACCACCCCATTATCATGAGGCATTCTTATATTTTATTGGCCATGATACTGTTCTTACACGAGTGTGAGTCACATGTAGGACACGGACTTGCGTACACGGCTGGCCACTGGCACGTATAGGTCGTGCGACAGATAGGGATAACTGCCGATAGAAACTTTGCATGCTAGTAGACCTGGCAGTTATTTAGAGGTATCATCGTGTCATGGATGTGACATACTTAGAGCATGGGGTGGGGAGAACTACAAGTAAGACATTTGGGCTCCTTTGCACTTTTCTTTCTGTAACCCGTACTCTCCGCCGGAGATACGTGGCGGTGATGACCCTTATATATTACTGGTGACCTCTGTCGTTCATGCTTTGTAGGCCCCTGATTCTCCAAGAGAGTCACGCCAATCCCATTTATGGCCAGATAGCCCACTTGTTAAAAAGTTGTTCTCAAACTATGTTCACATAGATGGTTAGGCGACCCATTGGATGTTTATTTTCATTACTTTATTAGTATGTTTATATGTATCTTGTTATGTCCCTCTGAGGACCTGGTTCCTTTCTAGATATAGACGGGCAGGAGTATCCACAGGAGTACGGACCTGGACCTGACGCTTCTTATCAGACTGAGGAGGTCTTATCTTCAAAGTATCTCTGATTCATCGTAGCTGATGGATATTCTAGTTGCTATTTCTTTTATAGATATTTATCTTATCTTAGAGTTTGATCTCTTCTGTCATTTAGTAGTTTTAGTATAGTTGATTTGTAATGGATTTGTTTCCATCCGACTATCATACTTTGAGACTTCCTATTTGATATTAAGTTATTTATTCCCATTTATTTCTTTATTTGTGATGTGGATGAGATATAGATTGCGTGTGACTTGTTGACAGTGTATTACCACTGGTGGATTGGATATTCATGTATAGCGTACGTGTGTATATGGTTTTCATATATTGGAGTTCGTATACATATGGCTGGCGTGTTACGTATTCCTAGTCCTACGTAATTTGGGACTGGGGAGTGACAGGCTCCCCCACAGCTCTCCTACTCCGGCTCCCCACCCCCCAAGCACCCCCCTCCCGTATGGCTCCTTCCTGTGTGGCTCCTCCCCTCTGACGACCTCAGGCTTCTCCTCCTCCTCCTCCTTCTCCTCTAGGTAAACCTTAACCCTATCTCTCTCTCACACACACAGATACAGACATAATATGACACAAATATGATATGTCATAATGAATGAAATAGCTAGCATATTTATGCAGATAGCCGTGCACCAACTGAGATGTAGGTGAGTATGTCATGGATGTGGTGGTGTTGAACTTATAGCAGAGGGGAAGGAGTGCATTGGGTGCACTGTTACAATAGTGCACTGCTATAATAGGCAGCTGCACCATGGCAATGATAGCAAGTGCTCAGACTATGGGCAGTTGCACTTGAATGCAATAGTTAAACTGCAGACATGTATGGTCAGTATGAGAGGGAACTCGGGCAATGCAAGACTTGTAGCAGGAAAGCATAGATCGAGCAAGTGGATGACCAGTAATCCCTTGCCCTGACTCGAGTGATTCTTCAGTAGCAGCAATTACTACAATTGGGGCACTGAACTTGGTGATCAATTAGAATGGGTTAAGGGCCAGGCAGCAGCAAGTAGACACTGGGGTAGCAATAAGGAATAACTAGGCAGTGGGGTTCACATTGCACACAGGGTCTGTAGTATGGGAATTCCTGTTGATTACAAGTATTAGAATTATATGTAGTATGGGAATTCCTTTTGCATTAACTATATGGATACATATATTTATATCTGTTATCGATTATATTCTTTTTTTCCATCTATCTTACCAGATGGCACCCATGACCCGAGTATGTGCACGTCGCTTGAGAGAGACACCTGCTACTGTTAAGGAGGAAGTGATACCTCCTACTGTTAAGGAGGAAGTGAATGTTAAGGAGGAAGAGGCACCTCCTACTGTTAAGGAGGAAGTGATACCTCCTATTGTTAAGGAGAAAGTGAATGTTAAGGAGGAAGAGATACCTCCTACAGTTAAATTGGAAGCGGTTGTTAAGGAAAAAGTGGTGCCTCCTATTGTTGGCCAAGCACCAGCTCAGAGGGGGATTTCCAGGCACCCAGCACCTATAGCGGAGATTGATCATATAGACGCTGTTTATGCGAAGTATCTGAGGGACTGATATTTGTCCCAGCGTATTGGATATCCTCTAGATTGAGACTGTGATATTTTACATACTTTTATTGTGGTTATTGTGTGACTGTAATACATTTATATTATGTTTTTTGTGTGACTGTGATACTTTTATTTTGTGTTTATTATGTAATTGTGATATTTCATATATTTTTGTGATATTTCGTACGCAGAAAATCCAATGGAGGGTTGCTCTGGGTCTGTCTATTTTTATGAACTATTATAAGTCTGTGCATTTATTTTATTCATATTAAATGTATGTTAATTTATCCATGTTAAGTGTTCCACCGAAGGGGTCGACGAACCCAGAGAATTCAACGGAGGGTTTCTCTGGGTCTTTTTATATAAATTGGGAATTCATAAACTGCAGGAAGCTTGGTTTGGAAACAATTTCACATTATTATTTTTTATTTTTTCACTGAAAATTTAGCGATGTTTAGCGTCGTTTAGTGATATTTTATTACGTCGCTAAATACGTCGCTGAATAAGTTGCTGAATATGTTGCTAAATATGTCGCTAAATACGTCGTTGAATGTCGGTAAATCGCTGACATGGCAGTATTTGCCAGGTCAATAAAATATCGCTAAATGTGTTGCAAAACGTTGCTAGAAAGAAAAAAGTTAGCAACGTTTATGCGACCTAAAATAAGTCGCTAAATTAGCGACGTTGAGTCGCTAAACGTCGCTAATAAAAAAATATTAGCGGCGCAAGTATGTCGCTAGAAAACGTCGCTATAGCGACATTTTGCAATATTTTTTCTGTCAGCGACTAGCTTAAATACGACTTCATTAAAATGTCACTAATTACGTCACAAATTTTTTAGAGACATTTTTAGCCCATTTAGCGACGTTTTCAGGAGTCACTACTTTGAATTATTCTGGTCGTGTAAAATTGATCCTAAGGCAAGACTAGAAAGATAACTTAATAGATGGTGCACGGAACTAGTATAACGTGTTGGATTTGTCGAGCGAACGAGCAGCCTCCCCACCAGTGCATTCATGTACTGATAATCCACCAGCTTGCTTGTAAGGTGCGGGAGAACCTCGTTCGGTACAGAATGTTCCCTCGTGCGCGCTAAGGCATAGAGTTCGCTCTGGAGCCTTGGAGTGTTGCACTGGAGATAGAGCACATATACAGGACATAATATTGGAACATCGCCTAGGTATCATCCCAAGTTGTAAGCCACTTGATATGCCTTTATTTTGTGAAAGAGAGAACTTGAGCAACTTGTAATCTCGGCCTAGCGCCGCTTGTAACCTTATTCATTATCAATAAAGAGAGCTTGTTTATGAATTCATACTTGTGTTTATTCTATATTTCTGCCATATCGACTTGGTGAACTAGTTATCAACGGCCGTTCCAGTATTTGCCTTGCACGGGCGCAACTCCAGGCTCGCACGATATCACTTCCCGATTGAAACGATCATCCTACAGGAGCGCTGGCATGATGATTCACGCCTAGCGGGGACGACTAATTCCTGCGGGAGATCAGGGTGTGACATGGTATACCAGCAGTAAGCTGTGGTATACCGGCTACTTAGGAAAATACCTAGTTTGGGCTACTCAATTATACGTCAGTCAATATACGGGACCTAGTTCGGGTCAATGGCAATGCCAATGGGTTATTTAGGAGTTAGGGTAGTCTCATATATGTCATGCCCCAATTTTGCCTAATCGATAATCATCCCCCGGGCGTGATGCCGTGTACGCGTAGGACGCGCGTGCACAAGGCCTAGGCATAATGATAATCTTTACAATATATGCAACAGAGTACGCAAATAAGATAACACACATTGAGGCATATAAAAGTTTTCTTTTATAGATAATGAACATCTGATTATAGACTCTTGACCAAAAGCGATAATGATGCCATACGGACTTACAACTTGGATACAAAATGAGATAGTCGTTCCATACATCATATCCTTTACTAAAACTTCAAAATGATGTAGACACCTGCTGGCGAAGCTATCGCCTTGCCTCAAAGCTGCATATAAGGGTTGTGCGGCCTCTGATGCTTTGTACAAGCTCCAAAAAGTTACTAACGGTTGCGAAGAGTACTGGACTGGTTGGGGGAAGAAGAAGCTTCAGCTCCTCGCTGCGTCGCTTGGGCTCGGGGAACCTGCTGCAACGAGGATCAATACTTTGAAAAGTACCGGTGAGGGCGAGCTAACCCAACTAACCAAATCCAGAGATGTTTATATACATCATGCAAGTTATTTATAGACTTTCTATCTTACTTTAGTTTATTTCACATACAAGTATTGAGTATGCACTTTACAGAAACAAATATGCCACTGTTAGGTGACCTTTACCTTTCCATCTAAACTGCCTGCACAATACTTACCATGTCCTTCCCTGCCACAAAGACACCATTAGTTTGAGCAAGCAATACAGAAATATATATACATCGGGTCATGGTATATCATTGTCATAATGGACAATAGCTACAGTAAGACGGTGACCCTTGCAGCTCGGGTAGCAAGCCACGCTACAAGGCCTCCCCCGCATTACCCGTGCTAGGCTTGCTAGCGTAGCTATCCGAGTTCCACCCGAAACGAATTGGCCCCAGTGCCCTGGGCACTGTTAGTAGAAACTAAACCTTGTGCACAAGTTGTCCAACCGATCTACGCATTGACATTAAGTTAATAGATAAAGCATTCAAACCAAGAGAATGTACATATCTACTTTAGCACAGTGCATTCGGCATAGTCTACTTGTCCAAGTTATTGCAATACATTATAGTTTGCACAAAACATATGTACAGTTATATAGAATAAGTTCTAGCTACAACTGAAACATGAACATATAAGTGCAAAGCGGACAAGCACGCATCAATGTGATCGTTTGAGAATTCTAGGTTATAAGCATTATAAGTGTTTCAAGTCTAACTCTTCATTTCATTTGACTCAGTTTATTCTTATTATGATATTGTTGGAGCGGGATGCAAAATGAGCCAATTTATTAAGAGTGAAGACTTGGAAGAAGGGTGCTAATCGAAGTAAAGCCACTCACAAGTTGGTGAACTAGAAGAGAAAAGGAAGAACTTCAAGACTCCGTGCGTGCGTCGTTTACCCGATCAACTGCACGCACCAATAGATGATCAATATCTCCTGCTTTGGTCTCCGAGTTTCGATACGAAATGCAAAATCCTAAGAACGAAGGCAATGAAATCCATCGAAACCGTTCAAGAAAATGCAAGTCATAAAACCAACAAGAAAGCAACCAAAAGGCATAAAAAATGGGCAAGAAAACCAGCACAACGGAAAGGCCCCTCTCGACTCTGCCATCGAGTCCTTCCTTGAGGCACGATCCGTTGAATATGGGACCTGATTTCGAAGAAACCAATCCATAATGAGGAAAGTATCTTGATTCAATCTGTCTCGATCGAACGGTACCAAGTCTTTCTTAGCCGTGCTCCCCGAATAGGGGGAACGGGGCACTACATCATAACCAAGTAATAGAAAGTTTCATCCTCAAAACTTAGGAATAGAACCTACCCCAAAGGAATAATGGGGGAAACTTTTCCCTCATATCAGATTCGAGTTCCCATGTCGATTCTTCGACCACGTGGTTTCGGCAAAGAACGCGCACTAGCGATACTGTCCGATTCTGTAACTGCTTTTCCTTATGCTCCAAGATCTGAACAGGCTCTTCGACGTACGACAAGTCCGCCTGCAGATCTAACTAACAAAAGTCTACCATGTTGTTTGGGTCATGTACATACTTTCTAAGCTGAGACACATAGAAAATATCGTGCACATCTGATAGGGCTGGCGGCAATGCAATTTGATAGGCAACTGAAGTGACTCGTTTGAGAATTTCAAACGGGCCAACAAATCTCGGACTTAACTTCCCCTTTACCCTGAATCTCATTACTCCTCGCATGGGCGAGACTTTTAGAAACACGTAGTCACCCTCTTGGAACTAAAGGGGGCGACGACGAGCATCGGCATAGCTCTTCTGCCAACTTTGTGCTACTTTTAATCGTTCTCGAATCAACCGAACCTTTTAGACTATTTGTTCAACCAGTTCTAGCCCAAGGATTTGCCTCTCTCCAACTTCATCCCAGCAGATCGATAACCTACACTTCCGCCCATACAGAGCCTCGTACGGAGCCATTTGGATGCTAGACTGATAACTGTTGTTGTATACAAATTCGACTAGCGGCTGGTTGACGTCCCAACTTGACTTCGAATCGATTATGCAGAGGCGTATCATGTCTTCTAGTACCTGATTCACCCATTCTGTTTGGCCGTCTGTTTGAGGATGGTAGGCTGAGTTGAATTTAAACTTGGTCCTATCGACGACTGAAGGCTTTCCCAAAAATGTGAGACGAACCGTCCATCCCGATCTGATACTATGGAAACTGGCACTCCGTGCAGCCGGACTATCTCGTCAAGGTAGGTCTGGGCAAGGCGATCGGCGCTCCAAGTACTTTTAATGGAAATAAAGTGTGCAGACTTAGTTAACTGGTCGACGATGACCCAGATTGCATCGTTCCCCCGTTACATCCTTGGCGGGCCAACAATGAAGTCCATGCTGATGTGCTCCCACTTCCATTCCGGGATAGCAAGATTCTATATTTTTTTGCCCGGCCTCTGATGCTCTGCTTTTACCCTCTGACAGGTTATGCATTATGACACAAAGAGCGCCACATCCTTTTTCATGTCGTGCCACCAGAAGATAGTGCGAAGATCTTTATACATTTTCATGCTCCCGGGATGGATTGTATATGATGCATAATGAGCTTCAGCAATGATCTCCTTTCTGAGTTCTGAGTCATTGGGGACGTATAGCCTTCCTCTAACTCGCAATACCCCATTCTCATCTACTGCAAGGTCTTTGACCTTCCCCGCTAGAACCTGCTCCCGTATTTTCCTAAGGAATGGGTCATCCTTCTGAGTAGATGTGACTCTCTCTATCAGGTTGGGTACAAATCGTATCTGAGCAACCCGCGCGCCACGATATCGAATTCAGAGTTTGATGCCCATTTTTTTTAGCTTCCTTTGTAACCTGTGATCGACCAACAGAGATCCCACAAAGACCCGACTCAACGCATCCGCTACCATATTTTATTTGCCAGGTGTGTAGTCTATCATCAAGTCATAATCCTTTATCAATTCTATCCAACGCCGCTGTTGTAGGTTCAGATTCGCCTGGGTGAATAAGTACTTCAAACTCTTGTGATCGATATAAATTTGGCAAGGCACTCCATAAAGGTAGTATCGCCACAACTTCAGCCCGAATATAATTGCCGCCAGTTCCAGATCATGCGTAGGAAAAATTTTCTTGTACTTTATCAGTTGTCTGGATGCATAGGCTATGACTGTCTTGCTACATAAATACACACCCTAAGCCCTGCCCTGACGCGTCGCTGAAGATTTGGAATCCCGAGGTCTCGGCTGGTAGTGCAAGTAATGGGGCAGAGGTGAGGCGATGCTTTAACTCTTGAAACAAAGTTTTGTAGTCGGCGGACCACTCAAATGCGACTTCCTTCTGTGTGAGGCAAGTCAGAGGTGAGGCTAGTTTGGAAAAATTCTTTATGAACCGCCTGTAGTAGCCCACTAGCCCGAGAAAGCTTCGAATTTTACTAACGGATGCAGGTCGCTTCCACTCGACAATGGTCTCCAACTTCTTTGGATCGAATGAAATGCCTCCCGCAGAAATGATGTGCCCAAGAAAAGATACACTGCTCATCCAGAATTCGCACTTACTCAGTTTCGCATATAACTTGTTGTCCCAAAGGGTTTATGGCACGGTTCGCAAGTGCTCTGCATGCTCCGCCCCATTCTTCGAGTACACCAAGATATCATCGATGAACACTACTACAAAGCTATCAAGATACGACCAAAACACATGGTTCATTAAACCCATAAAGGTGGCAGAGGCATTAGTCAAACCGAACGGCAATACCAAAAACTCAAAGTGGCCGTAGCGAGTGCGAAAGGCTGACTTCTGCACATCGTCCAGCTTAATCTTGAGCTGATGGTAACCCGAGCGAAGATCAATTTTTGAGAACACTGTTGCAGCTTATAATTGATCAAAGAGATCATCTATCCTGGGGAGGGGGTACTTATTTCGGACAGTAGCCTTATTCAATTTCCGATAGTCGATGCAGAGCCGCATCGAGCCATCCTTTTTCTTAACAAACAATACAAGCGCACCCCATGGAGACACACTCGGGCGGATGTATCTATGATCTAGCAACTCTTGCAACTGAATCTTTAACTCCTTCAGCTTCGATGGTGCCATTCGATATAGAGTTTTGAAAATTGGTCAGATTTCTGGAAATGTGTTAATAGTGAACTCTATCTCTCGATCAGGCGGCATACCGAGCAACTTGTCTGGAAATACATCAGAAAAATCTGCCACAACGGGAATGGACTAAACGTTTGCACAATCTTACCGAGTATCTCGAACGGACGCCAAGTACCCTACACAGCCGAAGTGAATCATCCATCGAGCAGACATTGCTGAGATCACCATGCAGGCATTCGACGCTTTCGACTGTGGACTGCACGAATCACAAAATTTGATCTCGCCAGGAAGAAGAAACACGACTTTCTTCTCCGCATAATCGATAGTAGCTGAGCAAGCGCCAAGCCAATCCATTCCCAGAATGATGTCGTAGTCCCCTATGTCTAGAACTATGGCATAAAGTGACAATTTTCTTCCTTCGATGCAAATATAGCCGTCACGACAAACTGAATTGGCAGGCAAAATCATGCCAGACGGGGTACTGACGCTAAGCCTTAGGCCTAACGGAGTTTGAATGAATTTGTGTTCCCTAGCAAAGTTTGTCGACACAAAACTGTGTGTGGCACCATAATCAAATAACACTCGTACAGGTACATTATTGAATAGCAACATACCTGACACTACGGTGTTCGAGGCAAGCACCTCGTCCCTCGTCAAGGCATAAACTCGGCCCCCAGTGTTCGGACGACGCTCTTGTTATTGCATAACCCGATAAGCTTGGGGTTCCTAAACTGAATTTTGCTGCTCTGTATGGCGCTGAGGGACTCGGTTTGGACGATCAAGACAGTTTCGAGCATAATGGCCTAGCCGACCACAGTTGAAGCATCCCTGATTTTGACAGTCACTAGCCTGGTGCCCTGTACGGTTGCATTTTGCACAACGCTGTCCCTGATTTCCCCCCTAATTTTTGCCCTAGTTCCCGCCATTTTTTGGACGCTTATTAGCATTGTTTTCTCCTGTATTTCTTTGGCGCTTGTGATGAGAATGTTGCACAGTGCCTACAGTAGTTGAAGGATATTGCGGTTCCAGGACCAGGGCGTGATTTAGGACTTCCCTCATCGTCTCGTACTGTGAAGTGACTCCGTGCGCGTGAATGGAAGGTCGCAGGCATCTTTTGAATCGTCTGGCTCAGCTTGCTGCATTGGGCAGGTAAGAACTAGCAAACTTCACTAACCTATTGAATTCTGCGAAATACTGTTTCACTGTCATTGTTCCTTGTTGCAGACGCACGAAATCGTTCTCTTTTTGACAACGAATGGGTGGGGGGATAAACTCTTCTTTGAATACGCCACGGAAGGTGGACCAAGGGATCGTATCGCCATCAGCATCTGCGGAGAAAGATCTGCGGTGCACATCCCACCAATCATGCGTGTTCATCCGAAGCAGAAGTTGGGCACAAGCGACCTGCTTGTCATCAGGTACTTCTAGAAGCTTAAAGTGGTCTTCTAGCTCGGCCAACCAATCTAGCGCCACAACGGGATCCTCAGTGCCGCGGAAGGATGTGTTGCAAACCTTTTTGAAGTCGGCAAAGTCGAAGGCAGTCACATCCTTCTTCTTTGCGGTGCGGGGTATTTTGACTTCGTCTGTTGGTGGCTCCACTGGTGTCGCTATTGTTGTTGCGAATGGTTGGAAGCCAAGGTCTGAACAATCTGTTGTAACGCGTCCACCTGCTTCTGCTGGATCTCGAATTGAGCTTCTAGATTTTTCTCAAATTTGTCCTATCGGGCCTCATACCTCTTTTGTTGTGCCTCTAGTAGTTGCATCATTCGTTCGACCGGATCGACGGAGGACGCAGGTCGTTGGTTCTCAGAACTAGCCGAAATGCCAGAAGTACTTGCATCAGTCTCATAGAGTATTACGGACTCACTGTATGGAACGTATCTTATTTTGTACCAATTGATTTCAAGAGTTTAACTCGGAAGGGACAGGGTCATCTAAAGAAAACTTTCTGACACGAGATCAAAGGATCTGAAGCTTTGCTCTGATACCAATATTTTACACCCCGATTTTGCCCAATCAATAATCGTCCCCCGGGCGTTATACTGTACACGCATAGGGCGCGCGGGCACAAGTCCTAGGTATAATGATAATCTTTAGAACATATGCAACAGAGTACGCAAATAAGATAACACACATTGAAGCATAGGAAAGTTTTCTTTTATTGATAATGAAAATATGATTACAGACTCTTGATAACATACATTGAAGCATAGAAAAGTTTTCTTTTATTGATAATGAACATCTGATTACAGACTCTTGAACCAAAAGCGATAAGGATGCCATACGGGCTTACAACTTGGATAAAAAAATGAGATAGCCGTTCCATACATCACATCCTTTACTAAAACTTCAAAATGATATAGACACCTGCTGGCAAAGCTATCGCCTTGCCTCAGAGCTGCATATAAGGGTTGTGCGATCTCCGATGCTTTGTACAAGCTCCAAAAAGTCATGAACGGTTGCGAAGAGTACTAGACTGGTTGGGGAAAGAAGAAGCTTCAGCTCCTCGCCGCGTCGCTTGGGCTCGGGGAACCTGCTGCAACGAGGGTCAGTACTTTGAAAAGTACCGGTGAGGGCGAGCTAACCCAACTAACCAAATCCAAAGAAGTTTATATGCAGCATACAAGTTATTTGTGGACTTTCTATCTTGCCTTAGTTTATTTCACATGCATGTATTGAGTATACACTTTATAGAAACAAATATGCCACCGTTAGGTGACCTTTACCTTCCCATCTGAACTGCCTGCACAATACTTACCATGTCCTTTCCAGCTACAAAGATACCATTAGTTTGAGCAAGCAATGCAGAAATATATATACATTAGGTCATAGCATATCATTGCCACCGTGGACAATAGCTACAGTAAGATGGTGACCCTTGCAGCTCGGGTAGCAAGCCCCGCTACAAGGCCTCCCCCGCATTACCCGTGCTAGGCTTGCTAGTGTAGCTATCCGAGTTCTGCCCAGAACGAATCGGCCCCAGTGCCCCAGGCGCCGTTCGCAGGAAATAAACCTTTTAAACAAGTTGTCCGACCAATCTACGCATTTACACTAAGTTAATAGATAAAGCATTCAGACCAAGAGAATGTACATATCTACTTTAGCACAGTGCATTCGGCATAGTCTATATGTCCAAGTCATTACATTGCATTATAGTTTGCACAATACATCTGTACAGTTATATAGAATAAGTTCTAGCTATAACTGAAACATGAACATATAAGTGCATAGCGGACAAGCACACATCAATGTAATCGTTTGAGAATTCTAGGTGACAAGCATTATAAGTGTTTCAAGTCTAATTCTTTATTTTATTTGACTCAGTTTATTCTTATTATGATATCGTTGGAGCGGGATGCACAAATGAGCCAATTTATTAAGAGTGAAGACTTGGAAGAAGGATGCTAATCGAAGTAAAGTCACTCACAAGTTGGTGAACTAGAAGAGAAAAGGGAAAACTTCAAGACTCCTCGCGTGCGTCGTCTATCCGATCACCTGCACGCACCAACAGATGATCAATATCTCCTGCTTCGGTCTTCGAGGTTCCATACAAAATACAAAATCCTAAGAACGAAGGCAATAAAATCCATCAAAACCGTTCAAGAAAATGCAAGTCATAAAACCAACAAGAAAGCAACCAAGAGACATCGAAAACGGACAAGGAAACCAGCACAACGGAAAGGCCCCTCTCGACTCTGCCGTCGAGTCCTTCCTTGAGGCACGATCCTTTGAATATGGGACCTGATTCCGAAGAAACCAATCCATAGTGAGGAAATGATCTTAATTCAATCTGTCCCGATCGAACGCTACCAAGTATTTCTTAGCCGCGCTCCCCGAATAGGGGGAACAGGGCACTACAATATATAATTATCTTATTTAAAATTAAAAATCCAAATCTAGTTACATAAGTCAATTAATCAATTTAGACTTGTCGATCTCCTTACGGGCGACCTGCCCGCACGACTCTCAAAACTCTTACATAAAATCAAACTACAGGTTACATATGTCTACTTTCGTATACAAGTACTAGCAATAAAAGTATATAATACCATATTGATACTGGATCTAGAGAAACACTAAATATTGGATACATGAACAAATACCCATATAGATATAAATACTAGAATGAGGAGTGACAACAACTTCGTTAACTACAAACATATACTATTTTTGGGCATTGTTTATACTAGTTGAACTAGTAAAATTATGTTCAATTGCTATATCACTTAAAATAAATTTAGAACAAGATTCAAATATTTTTTAGACAAATCAAGTGTGCTAACATTTAAATTGTTATCGACATTTCCATCTAAATCCTCGATATCATCACGAACATCACCATCATCATATTCATTTAGTATTCATCTTCAACAAATGGAACGATTTGGTTTGAAGAACTAGGAGGAACATTTAAAAGAGAGATTGAATTGATATTTGTGTCAAATTTAGTAATGATAGACTAATATAAATATTTAACTACAGTGAATATGAATTACTTTGAACAATAAGATTTCATACTTCTTTACCATCTTGTAATAAATAAGTAGACGGAAAATGCACCTTAATATGAATTCATACCGGATAGGAAGACAATCGATAATAAGATTGCATAAATAATCCAAGTTAGTATATCGGTACACTAAAAGGAGTTGGGTTAAATCGTATTCTTAAGATAACCCATTTAATGTACCTCCATGCGGACATAATTTTATTATGGTTTGATCCATGAAAATACCACAAAGAACCGAGCTAATATAGAATGTAGGAGATAAAAATGATAATATAGCTTAAGGAATGGAGAAGGAGATGAAACTGAGAA
Source organism: Iris macrosiphon (assembly GCA_036927795.1). Classification (NCBI taxonomy): domain Eukaryota; kingdom Viridiplantae; phylum Streptophyta; class Magnoliopsida; order Asparagales; family Iridaceae; genus Iris; species Iris macrosiphon. Next base: position 167,005,242 of record JAYESA010000010.1, on the reverse strand, counting down.
ATTTTGCAAGTAGCAACTTTGCCAAAGAAAACTAAAGCTCCCCGTAATTATAGCAATATTATTATATATATTTGAAGGAGATGGAGAAGGGGATCTGATGGAGCATGGGCCGGAGAGGGGGGTCGAGGAGGGGGAGAGAGGGGGGTCGAGGAGAGGGGTGGGGGCGGAGAGGGGGTGGAGGCGGACAGAGGAGGGGGTTTGTCACGACTCGATTTCGTGGAATCGTTGGGGCGTCCCCCGAATCGTGACCGCCGTGTGGGTCTGGGGTTGCGCCCGCACAAGGCTTTAATGTTTTGCATAACGAGCACATATTCAGAGTACGCAGATAAATTGAAACACAGATTTAAAATATGGAAAAGTTCTCTTTATTGATAATGAACATCTATTACAAACTCTTGAAAGGAGTCAGCTACTTTGCCGCACGGGCTTACAAAAGTGTTGACACAAAATGAGATAGCAGTCTTGTACATTACATCCCTTTACTAAACTTCAAAATGATAAAGACCTCCGGGCTGGAGGACGGCTTTGCCACGGAGCTGCATTGTATATAAAGTTGCAAGCTCCTTTTCTTTAAGTACTTCAAAATATGGCACGATCAGGATGCGCCTACAGCTGGACTGGATCGGGAAAGACGACTTCGGCTCCTCGCTCGGTTTACCTTAGTGCGGGGAACCTGTTTCAACGAGGGTCAGTATGTCAAAAAATACTGGTGAAGGCGAGCTAACCCAACTATATCAATCAACACGTTGTTTTAAGGAAGCATGCATATTTTTGTGGGATTCTATCTTGTCTTAGTTCATTTACAAGCAACAGTATATATCTATGATACTAAAATGAACTTGCCACCATTCAGTGGATTTTACCTGCCCGTCTGAACTACCTGCAGAATACTTACCATGCCTTCCCTGCCACGAAGACACAAGTTAGTTTGCAACAGGTTTAAGTATACATGAGATCACTGGCGTATGCCATAATGGACGATATAGTCTTTGACGAGAATGGTATGCAACGAAAGTACAAGAGGTGTTGCAAGCCATTCTGCCAAGAATAAGAGACTAAACAATAGGTCTCGCCCGGACCGGATCGATGCTAATGCCCCAACACCGTCCGCGAGACCGTGACCCTGTGCACAAGTTGTCCGTGATCGAACGATATGTTTACAAGTTAACAATTTATGCAGTTGAGGCAACAAGAGTACAAGACAAGTAAGTACAAGACAAGCAAGTACAAGACAAGCAACAATTCATGATTTATTCCCAAACCAACAAGCATGCAATATAAGCAATCATTCCCAAGTTGAATGACAAGCAATGCAATCCAAATATATTCCCTTTTTATCTTGACATCTTTTAGTTATTACTTGGTATCGTTTGATCGGGGCAAAGAAGAATGCAAGATTTATTAGGTGGGAAGACTTGGAAGCAGGGCTAGCTAATCGGGTTGGTAGCCACTCACTTAGATGGTTGGAAGAGAGAAGGAAAGAGGTGCTTCAAGACTCCGCTCGTAAGCCGCCTACTGCTCGTTCACCTGCATCACGAACATCTCGATCAATACCTCTTCCACTCTTTCCAATCTCGAAATTCAAGTGCAGTTCAATGAACGAAAACAATAAAATATATCGAAATCGTTCAAAAAAAACAAGCAAATCTGAAAACCAACTCAAAGCACAAAAGCAACAAGCGACATCAAAATCTGAGGCAATAAAAGATAACAGTGGAGAGGTCCCTCCTGACTCTGCCGCTAAGTCGATCCCGGGGGCACGGTCCACTGAATATGGGAATCGATTTCGAAGAAGCAAATCCATAACGAGGACGAGTTCTTATTTCAATCTATCCCGATCGAACGATACCGCCTTCTGTTTCTTAGCCGCGCTCCCCGCATCGGGGAAACAGAGCACTATATCCTACCCAACTAATTGGAAGTTTCGTCCTCGAAACTTAGGAATAGAACCTACCGTTAGGGAACATTATGTTGAGGATGGCGATCATGACTCAATGAACAATCATGAACTGAATGGTTTGATCCGCCACAGGCTAGGCATAACCCAAGTTTCAAACAACATTTGTCGATTGTGTGCCCTAACTTTTTGCAGAAGTTACAAGGCTGGTTTGCTTTCTGCTTTCCGCCGTCATTGTGACGCTTTGAAGCGTTGTTTCCTCTCTTGTTGTTTTGGTGTTTGTGATTGTAGGTATGCACAGTGCCGACAGGAACGTAAGGATAGTGCGGTTCAAGAGATAAAACATGATTCATAACTCCCCGCATGGTCTCGTACTGATGAACGACTACGTGCGCATGGATGGCAGGGCGTAGACCACCTTCAAACCTTCTATCTCGACTCGCTGCATCAGGTAAATAGGCCCTAGCAAATTTGGAGAGTCGGCATGAATTCGGCAGAATACTGTTTAACTGTCATGCTGCCTTGCCTCAGTTGCACGAACTCGTTCTCTATCTGATGTTGTACTGGAGGGGGTATAAACTCTTCTTCAAATGCGGCACGAAAAGTCGTCCACGAGATCGCCTCCTCTCTATGGTCAAATTGAAGAGATCGTCGATGCACGTCCCACCAATCGTACGCGTTGAGGCGGAGCTGTAGTTGCGCACAGGCGATGCACTTCTCTTCGGGGACCTCTAGCAGAGCGAAGTGGTCTTCAAGTTCGGCCAACCAATCTAGAGCCACGATTGGGTCCTCAGTCCCGATGAATGGAGTATTGCAGACTTTCTTGAAATGGCCAAAGTCGAAGGTAGTCACGTCCCTCGTCCTTGGGATTTGCGACATCTCAACTTCAAGCACGGGCTGTTCCACCGGAGTCACTGATGTTGCCGTGGAATGGTTGGAAGCCAAAGTCTGAACGATCTGTTGCAGGGCATCTACCTGCTTTTGTTGGACTGAGAATCGAGCTTCTATTTTGTCTTGAAACTTGAGCTGACTCTCCTCCGCCCGCTTCTCGGCCCGTTCGTAGCGAGCCTCGTCCCTTTGTTGGTTTGCCTCCAAATCTTTAATATTTGCTGGATGGGATCGATGCTTGGCACGGCTCGCTGGCTCCTTGAACATCCCAAAGTGCCCGAACTACTTTCTTAGCCTTGCGTTTCATCCGGTGCTAGCGCTGCAGATTGCGCTGGTGCCATTCCTTCAAAAGAAGGTAAATTACATTAGGATCATAATGTATTATGGACTCATTGCATGAACGTATCTCATTTTGGCCTAGCGAGTTCAAGAGTCCGCACAGAAATTTGATCGTTAAAGGAACTTTTCCAGTACGAGCCTAAGGAACTTGAATCTGTGCTCTAATACCACTATGTCACGACCCGATTCCGTGGAATCATTGGGGCATCCCCCGAATCGTGACCGACGTACGGGCCTGCGGTTGCGCCCGCACAAGGCTTTAATGTTTTGCATAACGAGCACATATTCAGAGTACGCAGATAAATTAAAACACAGATTTGAAACATGAAAAAGTTCTCTTTATTGATAATGAACATCTATTACAAACTCTTGAAACGAGTCGGCTACTTTGCCGCACGGGCTTACAAAAGTGTTGACACAAAATGAGATAACAGTCCTGTACATTACATCCCTTTACTAAACTTCAAAATGATAAAGACCTCCGGGCTAGAGGACGGCTTTTCCATGGAGCTGCATTGTATATAAAGTTGTAAGCTCCTTTTCTTCAAGTACTTCAAAATGCGGCACGATCAGGATGCGCCTACATCTGGACTAGATCGGGAAAGACGACTTCGGCTCCTCGCTCGGTTCGCCTTAGTGCGGGGAACCTGTTTCAACGAGGGTCAGTATGTCAAAACATACTGGTGAAGGCGAGCTAACCCAACTATACCAATCAACACGTTGTTTTAATGAAGCATGCATATTTTTGTGGGTTTCTATCTTGCCTTAGTTCATTTATAAGCAACAGTATATATGTATGATACTGAAATGAACTTGCCACCGTTCAGTGGATTTTACCTGCTCGTCTGAACTACCTGTACAATACTTAACATGCACTACCAGAAATAGTCAAATTAGCGACGTCTAAAAACGTCGCTAAATAACCAAAAATCGTCGCTAATTAGGTTTAGCGACGTAATTAGCGACGTTTTAAAGAAGTCGGAAAATACCAAGTCGCTAATACAAAAAACGTCGCTAAACGTCGCTATGCCGACGTTTTTTAGCGACTTTAATGTGTCGCTAAATTTAGCGACGTTTTGCGACGCCAAGTCACTAAAAAGCGACGTTTAGAAAAGTCGCTAAACGTCGCTGATTAGCGACATCTATCGCGACGTTACACCGACGTCTTTAATGACCTGGCTATACTGCCATGTCAGCAATTGGCGACGTTTAGCGACGTCATTAGCGACGTTATTAGCGACGTTATTAGCGACGTTTTACGGCGTTGCTAATTAGCGACGTACGTAGCGACGTAAATTAACGTCGCTAAACGTCGCTAAACGTCGCTAATAACGTCGCTAATTTTTAAAAAAAATTAAAAAAAATTCCCAGAATCAAACATTGTGATTCCCTGCAGTTTTACATCATCTTCATCATACACACCAACATGATTCAATCTAGTTAACTATATTATCCAATTAAATTAAAGACCACAAGAAGTATCAATCCAATTAAATGTGGATAACTATATAATCCAATTAAATTAACTAAAAAATTAAAGACCACAAGAAGCATCATACATCATGTTTATTGTTGAAGTATGAATAATTCATAAATAATAATAAAAATAACTATACTACTACGGATCTGCAGGAGGCTGAGCAGCGGCGCGCTTGAAGGATAACAACTCCTCATACTCGTCCCGTGGAATCGACACCGATGTCGATGGAGAAGGCAGTGACGTCGGTGGAGGCCGTGCCCGCTCCAATTCTGCGAGTCGCTGGTTGTAAGAATCCAGGGTAGATAACAGCCTCGTACTGCTAGCACCCATTGAATCCTGCATCCTCGTCAGGTTGTCGCCCATCGACATCTGTGACGCCTGCATCATCGTCAGCTTCTCGCCCATCGATAGCTGTGACGCCTGCAGCTCCATGATGTTGCGATCATTGGAGGCTCTAATATCATTTGTCAATTCTCGTAGCTCCGTCATGCTGCGGTCGAGCATATCCAATCGTGCGATGAGCATCGGATCGTCCGCCTGCGGCTGGGACCGGGACTGGTCCTCCATACTTCGCAGCAAGTCGTCACGGAGAGACGCAATCTGACGGTCAACGGCCTCCTGGACGGCCTCCTGGACTCTGGCCGACGACTGCGAGGGCTGCGACTGCGAGGGGTGTGTGGAATGCACAGCTATCGGGGAGGCCCTAGATGACTGCGTCGCAACCAGGGCGCCATAGGAGCCCGTACCGTAGTACGTACCCCTCTGGAGACCACCAGCTGCGGTCACCCACAGGTCGTCCGCCGACGGAGATGGACCGGGCTGCGACGAAGCACCAGCCTCTCCAGGTGTAGGTGCACTAGCAGTCGCCCGCTCACGAAGCCTAAGATACTCGGCCTAGAAAAGGTTTGGAAACTCAATAATTGCCTAAGTTATATTAAAATAAACACAAAGTAAAGTAATACTTACATAGGTCTGTTCGGCCCTCTCATCAATGAGATTTCCGTCCTTGCGATGGGTGGCCAAGAAGACGGTCACCATGTTTGCATCCTCACCCCTCTGTACCTGTTAAAAATATATTTTTTATTACTAAACTTAAATATTTTTTCCAAGTACCATTTTATGGTACTTATATTAAAATAATATATTTTAAAAGAAAAAACATACCAAACGACGGAAATGTTCCGTCATCGGAATCGAGCCACCACACCACTTGGCAGCATTCTGCCTAGCCGCCTTGGCCTTCTTAGACCTTTCCTTGTAGCTCGGATCGTCGAATCTAGCCCTCATCGCAGTCCACTGCTCAGGCGTGATCCAACCTTGGATCGGTTTTCCAGCACGATCACGAGCCTTCTGGTCATCCAGAGCATCTCGGATAAGCTTGGCGGCAACGGTAGGAAAGAGCCGCTCGATCATCTCGGCCCGGTGCGGAGGATAAAAAAACGTTTGCTACAATAAATAATTCATTAAGTTAGCATCACGAATATGCATAAATTAGAGGATTTATTTAATATACTTTTACCTGAAAGTGCGCAAACCAGAACGCCTTCCTCTCCTCCGGAGCCTCAGAGTAGTTGATCCAAGGGCCACCGTAGTTGTTCCTCAGAAATTGGCCCAGGCGTCTCTGAACCGACGATGGACGATATCTATACAGAAATAATAATTTAGATTACTGAAAAAGTCAATATACGATGAATAAAGAGAAACACAAATATATACTAAACCATCTAATTGACTTACTTTGTACCGTCGGCCCAAATCTCTGTCCTCGTCTCCTCCGGTGGTGCGCATGGAGGATCTTGCTGATGCTGGGACAACGTCGGCACGACCTCCTCTACATGCTCATCTGTCTCCATGTTTCCGTCAGCAGGAGGAACGCTGGACGAGGGAGTACTATCACGCCTGGAACTACTCGACCCAGGAGTGATGCCACGCAACGTCGTCGCAGTCGGAGATGGGACTGATCGATATACGGGAGTACTGGGCGACGATGATCCGGAACCAACAGTAGGCAGTACCGGAGTGGCACTCTGTCTACCTCGGGACCTGCCGAATCCTCCGCGTCGTCCTGTCATATCTGATAACAACATATGATGAATATAGAGAAACACAAATATATACTACATTCTACAGTCGGAATGTGATACATATCTCAAAGTATTATACAGTCAAAATATAATACATATATTCGTTAATGTCAACATCTACTTCTACATGCAATATTTATAGTCCAAATATAGTTACATTCTACATGGAATATTTTATATTTTCAATCATCTTCAGAAAATTCATCTTGTTCGCCTTCCTCGTCCTGCTCTTCCTCTTCCTCGTCTTCACTTTCATCTACTTCGTCGTCCTCTCCGGATAATTCTACATCTTCTACATTATTACTCGTGTAATGAGTAACTTCCGTTGAGTCCACATCTACAATATTTGTTACAAGAGGTAGATCGTCCTCCTGATAAGCTATTTCGTCAATGTCAAAGGTATTTCTAGCTTTAGTCTTGCATACTGCCCACCAATCCGACCTCGCTGTCCCCCGTCTAGGATAAGTTGTGAAGTACACGAGCTGAGCCTGACTTGATAGGACAAATGGTTCGTAGCCTTGATATCTACGCTTGTAGTTTATATCCACAAGGCCATGCTTGTCAATTTTCCAACCTTGATCTTGAATCGGATCGAACCATTCACACCTGAATAGCACGATATTAGCAGGTTCTGGGCCATAATTATATGTCAACTCCACAATCTCTCGTAAGATGCCAAAAAAATCATTGCCCGGATTGACGTCTTTGTAGTTTGTAGATTTGATACACAAACCACTGTTTTTCGTGGAATCAAGATCCAGAAAGCTGTCTCTGATAGGAGCATTTGTTGACTTGAACCTGAACCCATTCACACAGAAACTTGGCCATATTTTTACGGCAGTAATTGGTCCCTTGGCTAGAGTCCTAATAGATTCAGTCTCGGGTGATATTAGACGATCGACCTAAATACCAAAGTAGCGATAGTAAGTTATTTGTTTTGCAAGTGCAGAAATAAAAAGTAATTACCAAGCATCTTACATATGCGCTCAACCAAGAAGGAAAATGGCATCTCATATCTTGTTCTACTTCTTCGTCTGTTATGTAGGGCCTAACCGACCTCAACTCATCATTATATGTGCTGAAAAACAATGAAGCAACTGCTGATTAGTAGCATAATAGTATCTTATACTATTACATTGAGATGATGTAAACGTGGACGTTAATTACTTACCCCTCTAGCTTCTCCACTTCATCCTCGTCGCAATTGAGTAATATATACAATTGAGCAGCCCTTAGCTCATCGTCATTCAAATATCTCTTCTTCATTTTTCCCGAGGGCTTTCCGGATGCATTGAATACTTTGAGTATTGCATCATTAGATTCCTGATATGCGTCGTCGTTTCTGGGAGCTTTCGTCCTATTAGTAGCAACATGCGGATTGAAATACGTCGAGCAAAAGTTTGTAATCTCCTCGAGAACATAAGCTTCACAAATAGAGCCTTCAACCCGTGCCTTATTTTTCACCTTTCTCTTTAGGTGATTCAGATGGCGCTCGAAGGGGTACATCCACCGATAACCGACAGGACCGCCAACACGTGCCTCATAGGAAAGATGAATTGGCAAATGCTCCATAGAGTCGAAGAATCCAGGAGGAAACACCTTCTCGAGCTTACATAGTGTTACCGCAATGTCCCTCTCTTGCTTTTCTAGACGATCGACGAGCAACTTAGTACAACAAAGATCTCTGAAGAATATGCTCAGCTCTGTCAATGGGTCCCAAACGACCTGCGGTAAGAATTCCCGAAATGCAATCGGAATTAACCTCTTCATGAATACGTGACAATCGTGGCTCTTCATACCTACTAGTTTGTTCTCCTTGAGGTCGACGCATCTTTTCAAGTTCGACACGTACCCGTCTGCAAACTTTAGACCCTGAATCCACCTACAAAGTCTACCTTTATCCTCTTTATCCAGTGAGAAAACTGACTTAGGTTGCTTTAACTTTCCATTCCCCTCCTCTATCAAATGCAATGCAGGACGTCTACATATGTCTTCTAAGTCCAACCTCGCCTTCGGATTATCTTTCGTCTTCCCCTTTACATCCATTACAGTATTAATTATGTTATCAAACACATTCTTCTCGATATGCATGACATCAAGGTTATGTCTGATCAGATTGGTGCTCCAATATGGCAGATCCCAGAATATACTCCTCTTCGTCCAGTTATGGGTGCGACCAAATCCGTCACACTTGTACCCCTTAGCAGGCTCTTGGATAGCACTTGGTAAATCTTTTACCTCTTCCCATATCGTGCATCCGGGCCACCTTGGCGGTGGATTGGCCTTCTCCACAACTCCCGCACGAAAAGCATTCCGATTCCTCCGGTACGGATGATCGTTCGGCAAAAATTGTCGATGACAATCGAAGAAGCACGGTTTGCCTCCGTGTTTCAAACGGAAAGCCTGAGAACGGTCCATGCAATACGGACATGAGAGACGACCATGGGTGCTCCATCCCGATAACATTCCATAGGCCGGAAAGTCGTTGATGGTCCACATAAGTGCTGCCCTCATCTGAAAATTCTGCTTTCTAGAAACATCGTACGTGTTGGCACCGACTTCCCACAGCTGATTCAACTCATCTATCAAAGGCTGTAAATACACATCGATGTTCCTCTTCGGATTGTTCGGACCCGGGATAATAACGGTTAGGAACATATACGGAGTCTTCATGCACATCCAAGGCGGTAGATTGTACGGAGTGACGATCACAGGCCAACACGAATACTGGGAGCCCGAAAGTCCGAATGGGGTAAAACCGTCAGAGCAGAGCCCCAATCTGACATTACGCGCTTCCTCGGCAAAATATGGATACTCTCGATCAAAGTGCTTCCATGCTTCTCCATCGGATGGATGATCCAATACTCCTTCGATCTGTTTTCGCCTGTGCCAACTCATGTTTTCTGCAGTCTCCTTAACCATGAACAACCGCTGCAACCGCGGCGTCAAAGGCAAGTAGTGCATCGAATCGGTAGGCTTCCTTGCACCGACAGACTTTCCTCTAACAGTGGCCTTGTAGCGATCAGCACCACAGAATCTGCACGCATCTTCATCCTTGTCGTCTTTGTAGTACAACATGCACCCGTTGCGACATGCATCGATTTTCTCGTATCCCATCCAAAGCGATCTCACCATCCTCTTAGATCGATAGAAGTCTTTAGGCAACTTTGCACCCTCGGGCAAGATCTCTATAATCAAATCGAGCAGTCGATTATAGCATTCTTGCGACATGTTAAAATCGGACTTGATGCTCAATAATCTTGTAACCACCTCCAACGGTGAATGATCCTCACAACCAGGATATAGTGGAGTCCTTGCATTCTCAAGCAACTCCATAAACTTTGCAGCATCGGCATTCGGTGCCTCCTCAGCTGCATCATAATTGTCGGGATTGAAACTAGGTCCCGCCGCATCATAATTGTCAGGATTGAAACTAGGCCCCGCAGCATCATAAACCATGTTCACCAACCCGTCGTCGTAAGCATCGTGGTCTTGGACATCCATATACGGCTCCACATAGGGCTCCGACTCCGATGCTAGAGATACAAGTTCTCCGTGCGCGGTCCACTGATAGTAATTCGGCGTAAAGCCCTTCGAGTATAAATGATATGTAACTTCCACTTCAGGATGATATTTCCTGTTGCGACATCTCACACACGGACACTTAATTTTGGTACCGTCCATGTATTGAGGGAACGCCTTTGCGAACTGCAGGAACTGCTGTACACCCTCAATGAATTCATCCCGCACACCGTACATGTCATCAGGATGACGGTTGTACATCCACGAACGATGACGCAGATAGTAATTCATATCCATTTCTAGAAACTTCTGCAAAATTGACATAAACTATCATATAAATCATTACATGCAAAATTAACCGTACTATAAAAATCATAACTGATATAATACATATTTTCATTTATCAAAACTGCAGCTGCCCCCAACCCCATAGTACTATGAACTGCACTATAAGTGTGCAGTCAACACTACAAATAGTGTGTCATACTATAGAACTGCAGCTGCCCCCAACCACACTCCTAGGTCAGTGTCCGTTATGGGAAAAGCAGTCATGGCATTGCACTAAGGCACCTGGTGCTTGAACAATTTTTGCATCAAAAGTTTCCCAAGTACACGGGCTATTGCTCTATGAAAATATGCCATAGCTAGGAGTAGAGCTGTCGAGTGGGCCGGGCCTCTCAGGCCCATGCACTATAACGGGTCAGACCGGACCTAAGGGTAAAAATCTAAGTCCAGTTCGACACGTGACCCACGGCACAGTGAGTTTCAGACTGGACCGAGCCGGACCGGATCGGACTTGGGATTCCGTGAACCCTACAAGGACTTCAAAGTAGAGATTGAAGAACAACTAACATTTTATTTTTAAATTATGAAGTGTAGGGTTGAATGTGCATAGGAGATGGTTGGGAGCGCATTTGTTTCCGGGAGAAACAACACAGATGGTATGCTCTCTCGGATGAACTTCTCTACTTTGGGATATGTAAACATAGCACAAAAAAATAACACACTGCAAGTTCTTGCTTCATATTTGTCTTGGAGATTCACAATCCATTTGTTTCAATCTATATACAAGAACTTGGCAGATTGTATGCATACCAAATCCCATAGATTGGCGTAGGACTATGTAATACATGGATGTGTATAATACATCAGATAGCAAGCAGCAGCGTGTCGGGCCGGGCCGAGCTGTGCCTTGGGTCGGAACGAGCCTGGGCTTCGGGGCCGGACCTCTCTTATGGGCCGAGATATGAGGTCCGACACGTCCCTATATATTGGGTCGGGCCGGGCCGAGCCCACGATAATTCGGACAGGGTTTTGCGGGCCGGATTCGTGCCGGGCTGGTCATCCCGGTCCAATTGTCAGGTCTAGCTAGGGGTGGGCGTTCGGGTTATTCGGTTTCAACACCGAAATAATAAAAATCGAATAAGTAAAAATTTTAAAAACCCAAAGCTGAAATAAATTATCTATAACCGAAACAGAACCGAATTGATAATCAATTTATTTTATTTGATAATCAAAGCTAGTAAGCAGTGCTCACTGCTGCTGTTACCTCTCTCGTAGACTTGGGCCAGTCGGCCCTAACCCTAACCCTAACCCCATGTCAACAAACCTAACCCTAACCCTAACCCTAGGTCCTCATCAGTGTCTGTGTCAGTGTGTGTGTGTGCCGTGTCTGTGTCTGTGTCAGTGTCTGTAGTGTTTGTGTCAATGTCACATGTGTCCTGTGAGAGAGAGAGAGAGAGAGAGAGAGAGAGAGAGAGAGAGAGAGAGTAGGGTTTACCGGAATAGGGTGGAGAGCCGGTCGACGGAGCGCGGGGGAGGGGGGGGGGGAGTTTTTCTCTTTTCGAATTTTCAGCAGATGGGGAAAAATGAAACCGAGCCCTAATTAACCAAATTTTAGCGACGTTTAGCGACGTCCAAGTAAAACGTCGCTAACTTAAATTTTAGCGACGTCATTGACGTCGCTAAACACGTTGCTAAAATATTTTTAATAAAAGGTCGCTATATACGTCGCTAAACGTCGCTAAATTAGACATATTAGCGACGTTTAGCGACCTTTATTTAACTTATAGCGACTTAACTTTTAAAATCTTAATAAAAGTCGCTAAACGTCGCTAAATGTCGCCATTTAGCGACGTCTAGCGACGTTTTAATAAGGAGTCGCTAATTATATATTATTAGCGACGTTTCTTTTGACGTCGCTAAAATACGTCGCTAATAGCGCTTTTTCTAGTAGTGATGCCTTCCCTGCCACGAAGACACAAGTTAGTTTGCAACAGGTTTAAATATACAAGAGATCACTGGCGTATGCCATAATGGACGATATAGTCTTTGACGAGAATGGTATGCAACAAAAGTACAAGAGGCATTGTAAGCCATTCTGCCAAGAACAAGAGACTAAATAATAGGTCTCGCCCGGACCAGATCGATGCCAGTACCCCAGCACCGTCCGCGAGATCGTGACCCTGTGCACAAGTTGTCCGTGATCGAACGGTATGTTTACAAGTTAACAATTTATGCAGTTGAGGCAACAAGAGTACAAGACAAGTAAGTACAAGACAAGCAAGTACAAGACAAGCAACAATTCATGATTTATTCCCAAAGGAACAAGCATGCAATATAAGCAATCGTTCCCAAGTTGAATGACAAGCAATGCAATCCAAATCTATTCCCTTTTTATCTTGACATCTTTTAGTTATTACTTGGTATCGTTTGATCGGGGCAAAGAAGAATGCAAGATTTATTAGGTGTGAAGACTTGGAAGCAGGACTAGCTAATCGGGTTGGTAGCCACTCACTTAGATGGTTGGAAGGGAGATGGAAAGAGGCGCTTCAAGACTCCGCTCGTAAGCCGCCTACTGCTCGTTTACCTACATCACGAACAGCTCGATCAATACCTCTTCCACTCTTTCCAATCTCGAAATTTAAGTGCAGTTCAATGAACGAAAATAATAAAATCCATCAAAACCGTTCAAGGAAAACAAGCAAATCCGAAAACTAACTCAAAGCACAAAAGCAACAAGCGACATCGAAATTCGAGGCAATAAAAGATAACAGCGGAGCGGTCCCTCCTGACTCTGCCGCTAAGTCGATCCCGGGGGCACGGTCCACTGAATATGCGAATCGATTCCGAAGAAACAAATCCATAACGAGGTCCCGATCGAACGATACCGCCTTGTGTTTCTTAGCCGCGCTCCCCGCATCGGGGGAACGGGGCACTACAGGGTCGAGGAGAGGGGAGGGGGGGGGGTTCAAGGAAGGGGTGGAGGCGGGCGAAGGGGGGCAGAGAGAGGGGGAGGTTCGAGGAGGTGGTCGAGGAGTCGGAGGGGGATCGCCGGAGAGGGGGGGGTTCGAAGAGGGGGTCGAGGAGCCGGGGAAGGGGTGTCGAGGAAAGTGGGATCGAGAGTATTGAGAGTATCGAGAGAGAGAGAGAGAGAGAGAGAGAGAGGGAGAGAAAGAGAGATTGGAAATGGGGGGAAATGAAACGCGTTCTGGAATTTTAAGTTTTCGCAGCGACGGATATTTCTGTCGCTATTCCGTCGCTAACGTAACAACAACGGATTAGCGACAGCTTGTTGACAAAAAATAATATAATTTGTTTACATAAATAAATTAGTCGTAATTTCGTCGAAAGTTCGTCGCTGACTCAGCGACGAATTATTTTTCGTCGCTGATATCCGTCGTTATTTAACAGTATTTTTGTAGTGTAGTTCATTGTTCTGTAGATCATTTGACGTTTTTTAAATTTTATATAAATATAATTCAACTTAAAATCACTGTCTAGTGAGTTAATTGTAGTTCTGTAGATTTTTTTTTTAAATGACATCCTCCACCGTATTTCACCAAATTTTGTTACTCTATATAATCTTTTTTGTTGTAATAGCAAACTATTAGTTGAAAAATGAAGTATTTAGTGTGTGCCTTCTGTTCTTTCCATTTCAAAATTTCATATTTCTCTCTCTCTTAAGCTAAAAATTCCACGTTGCACCACTTCTTATTTTCCAATCTTAATTATTTGACATACAAGATTGTAAACAAATGTTTACTATAAAGCAAGCAAGGAAAAAAAGAAAAAGAAAGAAAGGGTCAACTTATCATCATCGAGTATATTATATTAATTATTTATTCTCTGGCAATAATTTGTAGTTGAGTGAAGCTGTGAAGGTGTGAGGCACGCAACACGAGCTTGCCTAATCCGTGTTCGGCGGGGCAATCAATACCCATAACGTTTCCAAAATCATGAACAGTGATACACCATTACAAATACATAATCAAGAAAAAGTCACCACTCTCCTCTTCTTCTTACTATCTTGCCAATTAGTTTTTTTTTTAATAAATTATTCCGTAATCAAACTAATTAGTATTTAAATTTTGAACTAACAATTAACTTGATTGACTGATTTATGTTATTATAAAAATTATTATATCTACCTTATGTTAGTTGTCCATACATAGTATATTTTATTTATTCTGTGTACTAATTATTATATCTACCTTATTTGTCAAATTTATATTCTGTATACTAATTCTTTTATTATTTGTGTGCATGATGAAGAATCAATCATTGATTTAAAATTTAAATACTAATTAAGTTGATTTTGGATATTCAAATATAAATTTGACAACATTTCAAGATCATTAAAGGCTAAAATTCCAAAATAAAATAAAAAGTAAGGATAGATTTTAACTTAATATTTTTAACTATTTCAGTTTTTTAACTTGATAACTTAAACTTTTAAAATAGACAACTTAATACTTCAACTATCATTGTACAACTTAATATCCTATTAGTGTTAACAAAAAAAAAAATTTAATAACAAAATACCCTCATCCTTTTCCCTCTCTTCTCAGCAGTAGCAGCGGGGTGGCGGTAGCGACAGCGACGACAACAGCGGGACACGGAAGCGACAGTTCCAGGGTAGACGGGTTGTGGTGGGAAGCTAAGAGTGGAGGATGAAGAATTGTAATTTGGTCTCTCTTTTTGAACAAATTTTTTTCTCACGGCTGACTAAGGATATCAACATTAAAATATTTAATAGTTAAGAATAGTAAGTTATCTACTTTAAAATTTTAGAATATCAAATTGAATAGTTGAGCTTATCAAGTTGAAATTTAGCTTAAAAAAAAATTAAAACAGTGAATAGTAACATCAGTACTCAATTAAGAAAGAAAAGTTGAGCAAAGGAATACTAAAGCTAAGCTTGTAGTAGGCTTGTGTTTCCCTCTGTTTCCACAACGAGTACCAACTCTTTTTCTTTTCTTGTCATTTAAACTAAAGTCTATAACAACAAATTTTTTATTTTAGTTAGTCCTGATTTTAAAACTTCCCAACAGTCATCCTCTCTTTCTCGCACGTCCGATAGTGTACTACGTACTACACTGCCCACGTAAAGCGAGCTTGCCTTGCTCTCATCCATTCCATACTGTCTTTATTATTATGCGTGTATATTTTATTACTAAGTACTTGAACTATTGATTATTTGAAATTTGGGGAGGGGTCTCTGTAGGATTTTACAGTGAGAGAGAGAGAGAGAGAGAGAGAGAGAGAGAATAAAAGTGGGGCAGGGTCACGGAAAAAGTAGCGGGTTTCGCGGTGGCATGGACGGGGTTAAAGATTGGGGTGCTCGACGCATGGACGGCCCACGCGCCGCTCGATGGGGATCCGACGGTCATAGTCAGTCCATGCCTGTTGTCTGGTAAAAGAGCACATACTTGGATTTGATAGGTACTCTCTCTCTCTGCCTCTCTCTCTCTCTCTCTCTTGTCCCTGAATAGATGAAATAATATTACAATAAGTAAAGGGGTGTTTTTGTAACTTTTTGTTGGAGAGGGAGAGGGAGAGGGAGGGATGGGGGAGGGAGTGGGGAGCATCATAAATGGAATTGAGGAAGTGGCAGCAGAGCGTTGCAGACTCAATGGCGGCGTTGCAGAGCTCTAATTCTGTGTCTTAAAGGCAGCAAAAGAAAGCTCTCTTTCTCTCTCCTATTACTGTGTTAGAGAGAGAGAGAGAGAGAGAGAGAGAGAGAGAGAGAGTGTGTGAATGGGAGGGAATTGAAGAAGGGAGGGAGAGGAGCAGAGGGAGCAACTGCTGCTGCGGCTGGCTACTGCAGCTGACTGCAGAAACTCAGTAACCTGATAAAAAAGGGAAAGAGAAAAGCGACTGAACCCAAACACCGATTTGTGTGTGTCGACAAAAGAATCAGAAGCAGCAGCTAAACAACAAAGACAACAAAAGTTGTTTAGAAGCAGCAGTAGCTTAGTTAGCAGCAGAAGGAAAGAAGAAGAAGAAGAAGAAGAAGAAGAAGAAGAAGAAAGCTAGCAAGCAAGAAAGAACGAACGAACCTCATTCACTCCCTCCCTTGTCATGGGCAGTAGCAGAAGCAGAAGCAGAAGCAGCTAGCAGCAAAGTATAGGTACTTCTTCACCTACCATTCCCCATACCAATTTACTACTCACTCACTCTCTCTCTCTCTCTCTCTCTCTAAATCCATACTTATTAGATCTATACTATTAGGAGAGGGTGATGCTTCTATGGATTTGAAGCTATCGTTGTTCATAGTAAAGAGTAGAGAATGGCGGGCTTCTCTTTAGGTGGAGGCCACACGCATCGAGGAGGCGGCGGCGGCGGAGACGAAGAAGAAGAGGAAGGCATTCCTCCAGAGAGCCTATTCCTCTATGGCGGGGGCGGGGGCGGGGGCGGCGCCGGCACCAGCACTTCCACCACATCCCGAGGCTTCGAGCTATGGCAGCAGCACCAGCTACAAAGACACCATCACCAGCAGCAGCAGCAGCAGCAGCAGCAGCAGCATCTATATCCCTCCACCGCCATGCTCGGATTCTCCTCCGATGAATCCAGCCGCCACCACCACCACCACCACTTGCTAGCGGGCTCGAGCGCGGGGAGGGGCGCCAGCAGCAGCTCCGGAGGCCCTGCAGCAGCCGGCAGCATGAGCTGCCAGGACTGCGGCAACCAGGCCAAGAAGGACTGCTCGCACATGCGGTGCCGCACCTGCTGCAAGAGCCGCGGCTTCCAGTGCCCCACCCACATCAAGAGCACCTGGGTCCCCGCCTCCAAGCGCCGCGAGCGCCTGCAGCAGCAGCAGCTCCTCACCACCTCTCAGCAGCAGCAGCAGCAGCAGCAGCAGCAGCAGCAGCAGCAGCAGCAGCGAGAGCAGTCCGCACCGAGAATCACCAGCGGAGAGCCCTCCAAGAGGCCCCGAGAGCTCTCCACCCGCCTCCTCCCCACCGCCATCGCCACCACAACCTCAGGAGGTCCGTATACATATCTATAATATATTCATATTATGCATACAATCAACCATCTCCGTTTCATCCTCGCTACTATATAGGGATGGAGGCGCTGAACTTCCCGGCAGAGGTGAGCTCCCCCGCGGTGTTCCGCTGCGTGCGCGTCAGCCCGATGGACGAGGCCGAGGACGAGTACGCCTACCAGACCGCGGTCAGCATCGGCGGCCACGTCTTCAAGGGCATCCTCTACGACCAGGGCCCGGAGGCCCAGTACGCGCAGCAGCTACACCTCAGTCATGACTCCGCCGCCGCCGCCGCCACCGCCGGCGCAGGCTCGAGTTCTGCCGCGGCGGCGTCCGCCGGGATGATCGATCCCTCCACGCTGTATCCGACACCGCTGAGCGCGTTCGTCGCGGGCACCCAGTTCTTCCCCCACCACCCCAGACCTTGAGGAGGTTAAGTATGTTAGCAAGTTAGTTAGTGTACTGTAGATGTTGCTGCTGCCGTTGTTAGTGTAGCATGTAGTAGTTGTTATTAGTTAGTAGTGAGAGAGTCTCAGAACCCACATTGACCCCATGATTGGAGAAAGAATCTAACAGATGATTGAGTTAGCATGCAGCTTCGGGATTCTAAGCTAGTTGGACTTGGTGCATGTCAAGTTAGTTAGAGCAAGGAAGAAGAGAGAAATGTTTGAAAGAAAAGATTATATTTTCTTTTGTTTGGGTTCGATTACTTTATCATTTAACAAAATTTAGAGAGAAGGCAGTCAGGTCTATATTAATATTTCAAACCAGTCTTGTCTTTGCTTCATGCATGGCAACGCCATAGTATTTTTTTTTCAAGTACAAAACTAATGAGAACAAGTATAGTTATTAGTCTATATATACTTGTTAATTTCTCTTCTTGTTGCTGCTGCTGCTGCTGCTACATTCCTTGTTGCTCTTCATTTCGTAATTATTTGTGAGAGGAGCCAAATGTATGGTATGAGAATGACAATAACACTTGATGGCATGGAGTAGTACTGATGGATGTGACCTTCGTCATCTACTCCCATTGCTTAGGCCTAAAAACAAGGAAGAACAAAAACTGGAGGGAGAATGAGAAGGATGACAATATATGTCCTATATGAAGCTAAAGCTGTCAATACTTAGTTTCTTCAACATATCACCAACATTGTACGTTACCTGTCTCTCTCTCTCTCTCTCTCTCTCTCTCTCTCTCTCTCTGAGTTCTTCTTAAGCATTTTTCAAGAGAGATCCTTATTTTCTTGCGCATGTTTCAGTATTATTAATTAGATTTTAATTTGGTTTTATGGACTAGGCAATCCCATCCAAACTGTATTAACCTTCTTTCTGCAGTGCAGAGTTCTCTCACCACTGCATGTGAATTATGTAAAGGAGAGGATCCAAATTGTGTTAATCAATGACGGGTATTAAATTAACCGAGGTTCTACATATGGTACCTAATTATTTTGATCTTACAAATGTATTTGAAACACTTTCAAATTAACGTTTGTAAGCAGGGGTTTTCTTAAACGTGCTTTAGATTTAGAAAAGGAAATAACTATAGTTAAGTTTCGCATCTTTTAACTTAATATTAACTATTATATACGCATATGTTTTGCAGTATTCTGGAGTGGATGATTTTGATGAGTTGGTTTAACTCTGCTGTTCTTTTAATTATATAGGTTAGGTGTTCAACCCTTTAAATTTCTTGGTAATAACTTAGAAGACTTAGCAAGTAGTATGAGCTCTTCGATTTTTGTAATACATTAATACATCTCTTAAATAGTTCTTAGTCAAATTTATTGTAGGTATTATTTTTAATTAGTAAATATATTGAAGGATTTTTTTTGGAAAGAAAATTTTCACTGTAAAGCCTACTTTTCTCATTATATAATATAATAGATTGTGTAGAGAGAGGAAAAGCTGTATATACTTTTTTTTTTGAAGAGAAAACTGTATATAAGTATATATTAATAACTAAGTTAACAAGTTAAATATAGGATTATTTACACTAACATTTTATATATTTTTTGTTTATTATACGGACCTCTTTTATTTCGAAAATAATTACACGGACCTCTACTATTTTTTATGTTTTATGTAAATGAATATTACACTAATCATCCTTATTTTAAAAATAAAACATAAAGAATAGGGGAGATTTGTGTAGTTATTTTCAAAATAAGGAAAGTTAGTACAATAAACATAAAACATAGAAAAGATTAGTG
The DNA here is from genome assembly GCA_036927795.1 of Iris macrosiphon. Taxonomy (NCBI): domain Eukaryota; kingdom Viridiplantae; phylum Streptophyta; class Magnoliopsida; order Asparagales; family Iridaceae; genus Iris; species Iris macrosiphon. The sequence goes on along the minus strand of JAYESA010000010.1, from coordinate 166,985,552 downwards.
TAAATAACCCAACAATTATAGTTTTCTGTTGATTTTCTGCAACTTAAGGTGCTCTTTCTAAATAGTTCTGATATTGGTGATCGGACAAGAATAGTTTATTTTTTGGAAATTGATTAACTAGTGACAAGCAATTGAGATATTTCTTAGCTCATTTAGAAAAATAAGTAGATTAGGCAGTTTATTGCCCACTCTACAATTTTTGTATTTTTTAGGAAATTATAACTGGTTAGAAAAACATAAACTTAATTTTACAGCCTATTCATTTCTTTTGTTTCTATAATTTCTTATATCTATTTGAAGAAAAATAACTACACAGGTCATATATATATATATATATATATATATATATATATATATATATATATATAATCTATCTGCAGCCTTTTCTCTAAATCTAGAATCGAATTTACTTTTAAATGTTTATATGTGGATTTTTCGGAAATTATAATCAGATTGAGTACATAGCTGCTTTACTAGTGCTGCTTGAATCATGGCTCAGTTTAATTTATATTTCATTTTCCAATTTGATATATTAACCTTGACATAAATTTTGTTTTGGGATGCATGTAAAATCTATATTGTGAATGTTTGAAATGAAAGGTTTTATATGTCGTAGACCAACAATGTATATATCTGGTGATGGTATGGCAAAAATGGCTTAACCTTAAAAATATGAATGATACAATATCATCAGCAAATTTTATGTGGGAACTGTTGTAAAATACCATATTAGTTTGCGGCTAAATAAAAATATTGTGATGACTCGAGTGTTAATTAACAATATCTTCTAGTTATTGTGTTTACTTAACAATATATTCTACTTTAGGAAACTTTCTGCTTGTATTTTGTGCGGAGTGTTCATTCTGAGTAATGCATGCACTTTTGTTATATATGTACCAAATTCAGACAATATCTGCTATATATTAAATTGAAAGTCTTGTATTACTGACAAAACTTTTAATGTGTATATGTGATTCTTTGTTTTGTTATTTATTTCATGGTTTAATCACTTCAACTTGACACTATATTTCTGTCACTTGAGACATTTTCACAAATATTTGAAACCCTAGGCCACAGAAGGTTTCTCACAAGAGAGAGAAGGAGAAACCACCTGACCATACAAAAAAAATAATAAAGATCAACCTAGCTCGCAGGATAATTATAGGGTAATATGTATTTTAAGCAACATAACTTAGATTACTTCAATCTTTTCTTTACAACACAAAAATTAAAAGAGGGAAATAGCTCAGTTGGTTAGAGTGATGGTCTGTCACGCTAGAAGTCGCGGGTCCGAACCCCGTTTTTCCCGTCCGATCCTCCTCTTCCTGTCCGACCCATTTGATAGCATAGTTTGGCTGTGTTTGGTTCTTCTCCATTAAGAACTTGATTCTTTCGTTCTTTCCAAATGTGCCAAAATGAAGGTTCTGAAAGAAAAGTGAGGCGAGCGACAGTTCGACTCACTACGCTTGCCAGTGAGTTAAATATCAAGTAAAATGTACTCGAGGAAACACTACTTCTAATATCAATTATTCTACTAATTATAATTAGTAAATGGGCTATTTGATATTATCCCCCTCTTAGATTAGGTATATTGATATTACCCTCATGTTATATTAAAATTTGAAAATACCTCCTGAAAGTATCGTTAAAAATATGAAAGTGTCGTTAATGAGTTTTGAAAGTATCGTTAAAGAGTTTTTAACGATACTTTCAGGAGAGTTCTCAATTTTTAATTTAACATAGAGATAATATTAATATACCTAATCTAAGAGGGAGATAATATCAAATAGTTCTTGTTCGAATTATAACTGAGGGGGATATTAAAGTTCTCAGCTGTCATAATACCATGATGGTCCAAGCTCAAATAGATATTTCTAAAACGTTTAGCCTATTATTTGGGTTATTTGCCGCATTAGCTTAGAGTTGAGCACTTATGAGTTCAAAAGAACACCTCATTATTATTTCTACAAAAAATATATCATATTATTTCGCTTGCTTTGTTCGTTCGAAATAATAAAATTACTTATATATATCACATTAGCAATTGTTCCTAGTCAAACTACTTATAGCATGTCCAATATTCAGTTAAGAGGAGTTGCTCTATTAGCATAATAATATTTTTGTTGGAACAACATTCATTTATAAAATAAAGAGCATGCCATAAAACAAGAGGAATGGTGAGGTTTGCTTCATATGTGCAGCTCACACCTATATGCACACTACTCCCTTCAGTATTCCTCTCACATCAATTATTCAATATTTGCCTACGTGAAAACTCTTTTTGTTTACTCATCCTAGGGATGGTCGTAAGTAGTTAGTGGCCGTATCACATTGCCCCTCCCACTCCTATTTGTTTCGGTCCGCCACCGATTTATTGAGAATGCGATGTAATTCGAATCGGAGTTGGTCCATGAGATGAAAAATAATTCGATTGGACCAATGTCTTAAAAAGAATTCTCATGTAAGGTCTGAACCAATCTCAATTATCTACATCTCATGATCCCACTTCCTATCCGATATGGAGCTAAACTATCAACTCCATTGTCATCACCCTTTAAGCGCTCAACCAGAAACGAGATACAATCCAACAATCTTCACCTTAACTTATTTTCGTTGACCGAGCAACCAAGCACACCCCAACTACCTTTGCTCGTTCCCTCTAGCTGAACACCTTGTTCGTTACTGCCAGCCAAGCACCTAGGAGATCCAACATATTGTCAACTCGATCCGTTCGACCACAGAACCAACCCAACACATTCATTCACACCAACATTATTGTGTGCCAATTACATTGCCTTGCTCCAACTTGGACATGCCGGATCAACCTTTGAAGCCAATTCTTGTAGTTTTCTCTAACCTTAGGTCTGATTCGCCTTCAGACTACTTTATAGAGAATACTCCTAACTCCACGTTCTGCCTTGAACCAATTAGAGCCGTCCAAACCAGTCCCGTAACCATAGGCTCTGATAATACTTGCTAGGAACGCGGTGTGACCCGAACCGGAGTTAGCCCATGAGGTGCGATATTGGATTGGGCCCATATGCCTTAAAAGAGAATTCTTATGTAAGGTCTGAACCAATTCCAATTGTCTACACCTCATGATCTCACTTTCTATCTGACGTGGGACTAAACTATCAACTCTATTGTCATCACCCTTTGAGCGTTCCAACGAAAATGAGATACATCCTAACACAATTTATTTGCCAATGGAATAGCGACATGTGACGGACGGGTCAAATCTACGGACTACTCCCGCGGACAACATCGCAGCTATAACATTTTGTCTGGTTAACATCGTACAAATTTCAATGATGCATTAAATATTTTTGACCAATTCCTCAACTAGGACATCTCCATTAGGGATTTCTAAAATTGAGTTTCTATGCTACTTCGCATTGTACTTTAAGATAATTTCTAACTTAGTTGGTAGCGTTTCTATATAAAAATTGTATACACAAAACACTCTCCAATGGTTCTTCATTTCTATCCTAGGTGGCACAGAATAAAGGAATCAGTTAATGCTGTAGAATCCAATATTAATTGTTATGAGAGATGAAAAAATATTCTGTGAAAATTTTTACTTGCAGAAATCCTTTTAAAAATTCTTTATCCTACGTCACCTCCACATGGGATAAAAATTTGTATAGAAATTATGGTTGGAAGAAATTTTTTTTTAATAAATTTCTACTATGGAAATAGGAGCGATAGAAATTTCTATTGGAGATGATCTAATAGGCTGACAAAATCCTTCTCCTATCATCATAGGGTCGACTACAACAACTGTGAATATATATTTTTTTTCATCAAAGATTAATTGGACAAAATTTACATGACCAGTTGAATAAAAAAGTTCAATCAAAGATTGGACAAAGTTTACATGACACTTGACATCTATTATATATATTGATATCAAATTTGTAAAAAAACGTATATATATATATGAGCATATGAATGCATGAAATATAGAGTTTATGGTGACGTGATACGTTGCTTTAGTTTTTCTTTTGTTAATGGTCATTATACAGCAAGCATGCTTGTGTCAGCCACACACAAGAACCTAACCTAGAATTGATAAATTATAGCTATATGTTTTTTAGGGATATGTAACATAGACTAACACAGGAAAACTATACTATATAAGAGCTAAAATAAAAAAGAGAGGGTTCTTATTGAATTTAGCAATTTTTATTCTCAAGGAAAAGATGGAACCAACAACATATGTTTCAAGGAAAAAACTTGAAAGGAAACCTAAAAAAATTAACCTCATATTCTTCTAATGCGTGAAGCTAGCTATCGTTTTCTTTTGATGATCTTGTAGAACTATCAATGATTATAAGCGTAATATAAAAATATAGAAATATAAATTTAGGTCTAAGGTTTGCTGTCCTCGTGGGGGACACTAGCACAGTAGTGGACACTATCAACATGAAAGTTGAATGAAGTGCACCATTATATGTTCTTTGCACTTGAAAGAAAGAACTGCAGCATATGTACGTACCTTATTAATTTACTTGTTGTGTAAGACTTTGATATATATTCTGTATACCAACATTTCTAGGGGTAGTAACTTAATACTGGATTTCGAAATCAGTCAATGATAACTTTCCTACAACACTAGATATATGAAATAGTACACTTGATTTTCTTAATTTTCTATTATAGTGATATAATCAACTCTTTATGAATAGTTGTGTTATATTCGGGTTTTGCGAATCGGGAGAGTCACAAGGAGAGACAAGAAGTGGGTAGAGGTAAGAGCAAGGGCGTATCCACACAAAGGCTAGGGTGGGCTCCAGTCCAACTTTTTTTTTCTTTTTTTTACTTTTTTCATATAAATATAATTTTGGGTTTTTTCATGTGTGTTTCACTAACTCCACCCTAATCCACTCCAGTCCACCCAAAGTCGAATTTCTGGTTCCGTCCTTTGGTAAGAGGTTTTAGACATATGTACTATCATTAAATAACCTGGATGTAGCATAATCAATAGAAAATTGTTCTTGCTACTTTCAATAAACTTCTGCTTCAACAAGAATTGTTTTGGAAACAATGTTCTTCTATAACTTGGTTAAAAGAGGTTACATGGGAGGGAAGAGTCTCACCATACTACAAGCTGATTATATATATATATATATATATATATATATATATATATATACTACATTACTGGTGGTGCCTTAGACTCTGTCTTTGGCACATTTACTGGCCCTTCGAGATATTACATCCTGCAATGGGTTCCCTAACATTGAGCCTGTAGTAGTTTCAGCCTGAGTATGAGTAATACTCTCATTTGCATTTCACATAGCTGGTTACATAGCTTGCCCTGAGGATCTATTTTTACTTACTGTATTTCATTTGGCTTGAGTGTTTATTGTACCTTGCTATATCCCCTGAGGACTTGGATCCGGATTATGTCCCCAGGTACAACAAAGAAGGATTACCCTGAGATATACGGGACAGGAGCTGACGCTGGAGTAGTACTGGCAATAGAGGACAAGGTTGTGCCAGAGAATTTCTCCTGAGTATTCTGTTACATACTCAGTTATTTATGCTTCAAGTTATATCATATCGTGACTCATAGACTTAGGTATTGACTTATTTTATCGGGTTGTTCCCCGAGACACTACAAATGTTGACTTAATGATGGACTATTTTCTTTATCTATTATCTTGATTAGTCTATCATATTTAGTTATGTTTCTTTCTGTGGATGAGATTAGAATTATTCTGTGATAGATGGTGTAGACTGTATTTTTATTACAGCTTAAGTGCACTCTAACGGGTCCATTAAATTGGGTATGCCTATTGGAGTTGTGTTGCTGGCCATTGCCACGTGGTTACTCCCTCGGTATTTTGGGACTGGGGCGTGACATAGTTTTTGTGGTGGCCCATGCAGGTCTACGGCTATGTTGCTTCGGTTTCAACTAAGGAACCGAGCAAGCCAGCAATTAGGATAGGATAAATTATAGGATCTCATCCACTTGTTGATATGTTCTTGACCTCTATATCGACTTCAAAATAATTTTTGACTTGCATCATGTCTTGATTCCTCTGTGCGCCTCTCATAGTTTACTTTGAATGCAGAGTAATGGATCCACGAGCCGACGACGAGACTTTTGTAGGTACACTAAAAGGTGTTGTGGTCACCTACGACGATGGAGTGACACCATTGGGTGGAGATCCATCCACTCAACAAAGCAATCTAACAGATCAGCATGCCTCGAGATTTCGGCGAGACGACATTCCACCACCGCTGTAATTCACTCTACCGAGGCTAGTTTTTCCATCAGGACAGCCTATCATTACTAGAAAAAGCGGGATTAGCGACGTTTTTTAGCGACGTCAAATGAAACGTCGCTAAAAAAATATAAATTAGCGACTCCATGTAAAACCGTCGCTAGACGTCGCTAAATGGCGACGTTTAGCGACGTTTACCAACTTTTATTTTGATTTTAAATGATTAGTCGCTATAAGTTCAATTAAGGTCGCTAAACGTCGCAAATATGTCTAATTTAGCGATGTATTTAGCGACGTTAATATTAAAAATATTTAGCAATGTGTTTAGCGACGTCTAAGACGTCGTTAAAATTTATTTTAGCGACATTTTTATTTGACGTCGCTAACATTTGTTTAATTAGGGCTCAGTTTCGTTTTCCCCCAGCGGTCAAATTTTTTGAAATATTTGAAACCCTCTCTCTCTCTCTCCGGCAATTTCCCCTACCCCCCCTCTCCGGCGACCGGCGTCTCCACAGCGGCTACTCCGGCATCCCCCTCCTCCTCCTCGAGCTCTAGGTAAACCCTCTCTCTCTCACACACACACAGGACACACATGTGACACTGACACAACACACACTTGACAGACACTTGAAAAACTACCCGACACATGACTTGGAATTGGCGGCAATTGTATTTGCATTGAAGTTGTGGAGGCATTATCTTTATGGTGTTGCTTGCAAAATCTTCACAGATCACAAGAGCCTCAAGTATCTATTCACCCAGCGGGAATTGAACCTCCGGCAGCGGCGTTGGCTAGAACTTATTAAGGACTATGACCTAACGATCGCGTATACACCGGGCAAGGGAAACGTCGTTGCTGATGCTCTGAGTCGGAAGCACGTGGGCTCGTTATCCATAAACAATCGTTTACTTCGAGATCTAGAGGCGATGGGCATCGAATTCCGAGTTCGGCAACAAGGCGTGCAGCTGGCACCACTCCACCTTGAACTGAGTTTACGTGGTAGAATCAAATCAGCTCAGGAGGGCGATCAGTTCTTAGCGAAGGTACGCGGACTGATCTCGGCGGGGAAGACGTCTGACTTTGTGGCAGGCGAAGATGGGGCCTTACAGATGAAAGGAAGGCTATGTGTTCCTAACGACCCAGAACTCCGAAGGGAAATTATGGCGGAAGCACACTACGCGAAGTATTCTTTACATCCGGGGAGCACTAAGATGTACAAGGACTTGTGCGGGACCTTCTGGTGGCATGGTATGAAGCGGGATGTGGCGACCTTTGTGTCACAGTGCATGGCCTGTCAACAGGTAAAAGCTGAACATCAGAGGCCCGGCGGGGAACTGCAGAACCTCGCCATTCCCGAGTGGAAATGGGACAACATCACTATGGATTTTATTGTGGGATTTCTGACGACGCCGCGGGGGCATGATGCGATTTGGGTCATAGTTGACCGTTTGACCAAATCAGCCCACTTTCTTCCTATAAAAGTTACTTGGAGCGTCGACCGGTTAGCACAAATTTACATGGATGAGATTGTTCGATTACACGGAGTACCTGCCTCAATCGTTTCTGACCGTGACGGACGTTTCTTATCTCGTTTCTGGACTAGTCTACAGGCTGCTTTGGGAACCAAGCTACAGTTCAGTACCGCATATCACCCGCAGACTGATGGCCAGACAGAAAGGACAAATCAGATACTTGAAGACATGTTACGGCTGTGTGCGATCGATTTAAAGACTAGTTGGGACACGCATCTTCCATTGGCAGAGTTTGCGTACAACAACAGCTACCAATCGAGCATCCAGATGGCACCGTACGAAGCACTATATGGGCGCAAGTGTCGATCTCCAATCTGTTGGGACGAAGTCGGCGAGCGGCAGGTACTCGGGCCAGAGCTGGTAGAACAGGCAGTTGAGAAAGTTCGCTTGATTCGGGAAAGACTCCGCACAGCGCAGAGCCGACAGAAAAGTTATGCTGACGCCCATAGAAGACCCTTGGAATTCTTGGTCGGGGATCATGTCTTCTTGAAAGTGAAGCCGATGCGTGGTGTGATGCGTTTCGGCGTGAAGGGCAAACTGAGTCCCCGGTTTGTCGGCCCCTTTGAGATACTAGAACGAGTGGCAGTTGTGGCGTACCGGATTGCATTACCTCCCGCCTTGGCAGAAGTGCATGACGTATTCCATGTTTCCCAACTGCGGAAGTATGTGCATGACCCGAGTCATGTGGTTAGCTTCGAGCAATTAGAACTGCGCACGGACTTGTCGTACTCAGAAGAACCGGTGCAGATCCTGGATCGTAAGGAAAAAGTACTTCGCAACCGTACGATGTCCTTGGTTCGCGTGCTGTGGCGGAACCATTCAGCTGGGGAATCAACTTGGGAAATGGAATCGGAGATGAAGGAGAAGTATCCTTCATTGTTCTTTGAGTCGGAGGTAGGGCCTTGTTCTTAAGTTTCGGGTCGAAACTTTTTCTTAGTGGTATATTATGTAGTGCCTCAAATCCCGATCCGACCGGGATGTGCACTACGTAATTGGGCTTGTGGCTAGTCCGTCTGAGTCGTAACTTAGATCTTCGGCATCTTCTTGCCACGGACGAAATGCGATGATCCTTTCCAACTCATGGAAAGGCCTCTATTGAAACGAGTCCAATAGTTTTCGTGTTTGTTGCTTGGTTTTCTTGATTGCCGCTTTGGGATTTTGATTTGGTGTTGCTTTCGATTTGCTTGGTTTTCGCTGCTGGTTTTATCTGTTTGAGCTTTGATTCTTGGGGAGTTCGGCAAGGAAGGATAGGCAAGAATTCTAATCGGTGCTCGTGCTGTGCAGGTCCGCGTAACTGACGTTTGATCGTCGCTAGGCGGGATTCCTTGTTTCAGCTACTTTTCCCTTAACCAGTGAGTGGTTTGGACCCTTCTTTCCTACTTCTTCACGCCCACATCTCTAATGTTTCAAACGTTCACTCGATGATGCCCGGTTGGACGCCTAGGAAATCCTTTGCCACAATGCATGCCAGCCACTAAGAAAGGAACATGGGATTTGTAGACTAAATTTACTATATGCTTGCACACCTTATAACTTGAGTTGGTTTATAATGGGAATTGGTTGTTGGTGGCGGCCTAGTGCCTCGGATGAGTTTGGACCCATGGGATACCCAAAATCGGAACACCGCTTTGAGAAAATATAAACTGTTGCATGAGATATATACTGCTGCTTTACTTCTTTGTTTATTTCGATGCATTGTATGATAATATGAATTGTTCATGCATTCGCATGGTCTGGGACAACTTGTGCACAAGGTTTGGCATTTCCTCGAAACGGCTTTCCGGGGCACTGGAACCGTATCGATCCGGAGGGAAATATTTGATTCGTGCTAGTCACGATGCATTGCGGGACCTCCAGCAGGGCTTGCTACCCGGGCTGATAGGGCGCGCCGCTAATGCTTGAAATATGTCCCTAAGGTGTCGATCACACCAATGACCGCATAGACTAGAACACATGCTAATTTATTGTCTTGTGCAGATGGTAAGTATACTTGTGTTTCGTTGCAGGGAAGGCGTGCATCGGTTGAGTAAGCAACCGATGTACTGGTTGGATTATATGTTATTTTCATTCCTATCAAAACATGCAACTGATATGAATTGAATTCACTTGCTTCTTTATAGAAGTTCATCTAAATGCATGCTCGCCCCTAATAAGCTAGTGTCGATTTAGTCGAGTGGGTTCATCCCGCTCACCAGTACAAGTTGAGTACTGACCCACGTTGTGGGCAACTATTTCAGGCACTCAGACGGTGCAACGCTAGTGGCTAGACGAGAAGGCGTTAGAAGCACCTCTACTTTTGAAGTATAGTTGGAGTCAGTTCATTTTGGAGGCTTGGACTTTCAACCTATACAAGGGCGTAATGCAAGGACGACGTGGACTATCTCATGGAGCGCGCCCTGCTTTTTGAGTTATCTTTTGTAATGCAATTCAAGTAGCCGAGAAGGCGCATCAATGTAAACTCTATGTAAATTACTCTGAATTATCAATGAAAAAGCATGTTTCTTCCTGCACTGTGTTCAAATCTCTGTGAATGTGTTTTATAAATTGTGTTTCAAATGGGTTCCTATAACTGCAAGTTCTTGCCTTGTACGAGCGCAACTCCAGGCTCGTACGGCATCACGCCCCAAGCGAGGACGAATCGGTTCCGTAAAGGATCAAGCGAGGACGACCGACCCTTTCGGGATCGGGGCGTGACATATTGGTATCAGAGCTTAGGCTTTACTTCCTTGGGATTTCAAAAGATTATAAAGGAGTTTGATGCGCCTCTCAATTGAGTTGCGTTTGGCGTCCGCTGCATGAGATGAGTCGCCTATACAATGAGCCCATAGATACAAAATCTATCGTTTTTGGAGTGTTAACAAGCTACTCTCTTTTGTAGCCATGGCTAAGAAGAACACTGTAACTGCCAGCAGTGCTCAACCCATCCAGAGCGATCCAGCAAGCTCTGGAGAATCCGGAGGAGCGGGTTCAACCAGTATGACGGAACGGCTTATGCATCTCATGGAGGTGCAACAACAACAAGCCATTACCCAACAAGCGCAGTTTGCTTCTCAACAGAAGCAAATGGATACAATGATGCAACTGATTGCATCCATGGTGCCAAGCAACGGGGCAGCCACGGTAACGCCTGTCACTCCACCGGCCGTAGCGGTAGAAGATGAGTCGGAAGAGACTCAGCCTCCAGCAAGGAACTCCTGCCGTGCAGCAGAGTTCACAAAAATGCATCCACCAACGTTCAATGGGCGAGCCGAGCCGGACGTGGTGATGGGGTGGATTGCTAAGCTGGAGGGACTGTTCAACTTGGTTGGCATCAGGGGATCCAAGCGAGTGGCCTGTGCATCAGTTCAGCTGGAACTGCGTGCGCACGACTGGTGGGAGGCCACTAAGCAAGGGATCTATGATGCCAATCCCAACTGTAAGATTACTTGGGAAATGTTCAAATCTGCATTCATTGAGCAGTACATTTCCCGAGCGGTCCGGCAACAAAAAGAAGACGACTTTAGCAATCTGGTACAAGGAAGTCTGTCTGTGGATGATTATGATTCTGTATTTGCTAAACTGGCTAAGTTTGCGGGGCACTTCCTGCCTAACCAGCAGGCGTGGTGCTATCGGTTTCAGAAAGGTTTGAATGATGAGTTGCATAGGGACGTCATCAACCAAAAGTGTCAAACCTACAGGGAGTATTACGAAGCGGCCCTGAACAGCGAGCGGATCTTTGGGCGCTGTCCCCCAAAGGTAGAGGTGCAAACCCCCCGTACCAACAACAACAAACGTTCTCATGAAACGGGAGGGTCTGGTGCACACAAGCGTTCGCACACATCTGATCATAGGGGCCAATCCCAGGCACCGAACTGCAGCAGGTGTGGCAAGTCAGGGCATCGAGTGAATGAATGTAGGGTACAAGGATGTTTCAAATGTGGTCGCCTGGGCCATAAACAGTTTAACTGCCGTGAGGGCAAGCCAAATCAGGGCAACGGGAACCAAAACAAAGGGCCTCCAGCAAGTGATGCCAATGCGGTGCCAGTAAATCCACAACGCCAGGGTGCTCAGGGCCGAGTCTATGCATTGACTCGGGATGAGGCGTCCGTGTCCGACACTGTAGTGACAGGTACATTACTTTTCAGAGATTTGCCCGCTAGAGTTTTATTCGATTCAGGTGCTACGCATAGTTTCATATCTGCTGATTTTACTGTTGAGCATAAATTAGCTTCTACTGCTTTAAATATGAACCTCTGCGTAAGTACCCCTTCGGGAGTCGACATGCCCGCCCATGCGATCTGTAGGGATGGTTATATCTGCATCGGAGGAAGAAAGCTCTCCTTAGATGTCATTGTACTAGACATCAAGGATTACGATATTATTCTCGGGATGGACTGGTTGGGTGCTTGCCATGCAACAATCGAGTGCGCGGAGAAGCGAGTCGTATTTCGTCTACCCGGCGAGGCAGACTTCTACTATTCGTGCAGCGCTGCACCGAAGACGGCGATGGTGATATCAGCAATTTTGGCTAGGCGTATGTTGCATTCGGGCTGTGAAGGGTACTTAGCTTCCGTTCGAGACACCCGGTAGGAATGTGCAGATGCAGCTCAGGCTGAAGTCATAGCAGATTTCCTCGACGTGTTCCCCGACGAGCTGCCTGGAATGCCTCCTGATCGTGAGATCGAATTCAGCATTGACACTTTTCCGGACTCGCGACCGATATCGAAGGCACCTTATCGAATGGCCCCAGCAGAGCTTAAGGAACTTAAAGTTCAGTTACAAGACCTGTTGGACCGAGGATACATTCGTCCAAGCGTTTCTCCGTGGGGTGCTCCGGTGCTGTTCGTGAAAAAGAAAGATGGATCCATGCGGCTGTGTATAGACTACCGAGAACTGAATAAAGCGACCGTGCGGAATCAGTACCCATTGCCAAGAATAGATGACTTGTTCGATCAACTGCAAGGTGCTACAGTTTTCTCTAAAGTTGATCTCAGGTCAGGGTATCACCAGTTAAAGATCAAATCAGATGATATTCAAAAATCTGCCTTCAGAACCCGTTACGGACACTATGAGTTCCTCGTGATGTCGTTCGGCTTGACGAACTCCCCTACAGCTTTTATGGATCTGATGAACCGCGTATTTCGGCCGTTCGTGGATAAGTTTGTGGTCGTGTTCATAGACGACATACTAATCTATTCCAAGAATGAGGCGGAGCACAAGGAACACCTGAAGATCGTGCTGCAGACATTACGAGAGCATAAGTTGTTCGCTAAGCTCAGCAAGTGTGAGTTTTGGTTGAACAGCGTGGCGTTCCTTGGTCATGTCATCTCGGCAGAAGGCGTCGCCGTAGACCCGAAGAAAATAGAAGCCGTGGTGGACTGGAAGCAACCTACGTCAGCCAGCGAAGTTCGAAGCTTTCTGGGCCTAGCGGGATACTACCGCAGGTTCGTGAAGGATTTTTCTAAACTGGCCTCGCCTATGACTCGCCTTACTCAGAAAGGGATTGCATACGAATGGGGTGATGACTGCGAAGCCAGCTTTCGGGAACTTAAGCGGCGTCTTGTTTCAGCTCCAATTCTTGCACTTCCAGATGGGGTAGAAGAGTTTCAGATATACAGCGACGCTTCAGGACTCGGCTTAGGGTGTGTGCTCATGCAGAGGGACAAGGTAATATCGTACGCCTCCAGACAACTGAAGCCGCACGAGAAAAACTACCCGACACATGACTTGGAATTGGCGGCAATTGTATTTGCATTAAAGTTGTGGAGGCATTATCTTTATGGTGTTGCTTGCAAAATCTTCACAGATCACAAGAGCCTCAAGTATCTATTCACCCAGCGGGAATTGAACCTCCGGCAGCGGCGTTGGCTAGAACTTATTAAGGACTATGACCTAACGATCGCGTATACACCGGGCAAGGGAAACGTCGTTGCTGATGCTCTGAGTCGGAAGCACGTGGGCTCGTTATCCATAAACAATCGTTTACTTCGAGATCTAGAGGCGATGGGCATCGAATTCCGAGTTCGGCAACAAGGCGTGCAGCTGGCACCACTCCACCTTGAACTGAGTTTACGTGGTAGAATCAAATCAGCTCAGGAGGGCGATCAGTTCTTAGCGAAGGTACGCGGACTGATCTCGGCGGGGAAGACGTCTGACTTTGTGGCAGGCGAAGATGGGGCCTTACAGATGAAAGGAAGGCTATGTGTTCCTAACGACCCAGAACTCCGAAGGGAAATTATGGCGGAAGCACACTACGCGAAGTATTCTTTACATCCGGGGAGCACTAAGATGTACAAGGACTTGCGCGGGACCTTCTGGTGGCATGGTATGAAGCGGGATGTGGCGACCTTTGTGTCACAGTGCATGGCCTGTCAACAGGTAAAAGCTGAACATCAGAGGCCCGGCGGGGAACTGCAGAACCTCGCCATTCCCGAGTGGAAATGGGACAACATCACTATGGATTTTATTGTAGGATTTCCGACGACGCCGCGGGGGCATGATGCAATTTGGGTCATAGTTGACCGTTTGACCAAATCAGCCCACTTTCTTCCTATAAAAGTTACTTGGAGCGTCGACCGGTTAGCACAAATTTACATGGATGAGATTGTTCGATTACACGGAGTACCTGCCTCAATCGTTTCTGACCGTGACGGACGCTTCTTATCTCGTTTCTGGACTAGTCTACAGGCTGCTTTGGAAACCAAGCTACAGTTCAGTACCGCATATCACCCGCAGACTGATGGCCAGACAGAAAGGACAAATCAGATACTTGAAGACTTGTTACGGCTGTGTGCGATCGATTTAAAGACTAGTTGGGACACGCATCTTCCATTGGCAGAGTTTGCGTACAACAACAACTACCAATCGAGCATCCAGATGGCACCGTACGAAGCACTATATGGGCGCAAGTGTCGATCTCCAATCTGTTGGGACGAAGTCGGCGAGCGGCAGGTACTCGGGCCAGAGCTGGTAGAACAGGCAGTTGAGAAAGTTTGCTTGATTCGGGAAAGACTCCGCACAGCGCAGAGCCGACAGAAAAGTTATGCTGACGCCCATAGAAGACCCTTGGAATTCTTGGTCGGGGATCATGTCTTCTTGAAAGTGACGCCGATGCGTGGTGTGATGCGTTTCGGCGTGAAGGGCAAACTGAGTCCCCGGTTTGTCGGCCCCTTTGAGATACTAGAACGAGTGGCAGTTGTGGCGTACCGGATTGCATTACCTCCCGCCTTGGCAGAAGTGCATGACGTATTCCATGTTTCCCAACTGCGGAAGTATGTGCATGACCCGAGTCATGTGGTTAGCTTCGAGCAATTAGAACTGCGCACGGACTTGTCGTACTCAGAAGAACCGGTGCAGATCCTGGATCGTAAGGAAAAAGTACTTCGCAACCGTACGATGTCCTTGGTTCGCGTGCTGTGGCGGAACCATTCAGCTGGGGAATCAACTTGGGAAATGGAATCGGAGATGAAGGAGAAGTATCCTTCATTGTTCTTTGAGTCGGAGGTAGGGCCTTGTTCTTAAGTTTCGGGTCGAAACTTTTTCTTAGTGGTATATTATGTAGTGCCTCAAATCCCGATCCGACCGGGATGTGCACTACGTAATTGGGCTTGTGGCTAGTCCGTCTGAGTCGTAACTTAGATCTTCGGCATCTTCTTGCCACGGACGAAATGCGATGATCCTTTCCAACTCATGGAAAGGCCTCTATTGAAACGAGTCCAATAGTTTTCGTGTTTGTTGCTTGGTTTTCTTGATTGCCGCTTTGGGATTTTGATTTGGTGTTGCTTTCGATTTGCTTGGTTTTCGCTGCTGGTTTTATCTGTTTGAGCTTTGATTCTTGGGGAGTTCGGCAAGGAAGGATAGGCAAGAATTCTAATCGGTGCTCGTGCTGTGCAGGTCCGCGTAACTGACGTTTGATCGTCGCTAGGCGGGATTCCTTGTTTCAGCTACTTTTCCCTTAACCAGTGAGTGGTTTGGACCCTTCTTTCCTACTTCTTCACGCCCACATCTCTAATGTTTCAAACGTTCACTCGATGATGCCCGGTTGGACGCCTAGGAAATCCTTTGCCACAATGCATGCCAGCCACTAAGAAAGGAACATGGGATTTGTAGACTAAATTTACTATATGCTTGCACACCTTATAACTTGAGTTGGTTTATAATGGGAATTGGTTGTTGGTGGCGGCCTAGTGCCTCGGATGAGTTTGGACCCATGGGATACCCAAAATCGGAACACCGCTTTGAGAAAATATGAACTGTTGCATGAGATATATACTGCTGCTTTACTTCTTTGTTTATTTCGATGCATTGTATGATAATATGAATTGTTCATGCATTCGCATGGTCTGGGACAACTTGTGCACAAGGTTTGGCATTTCCTCGAAACGGCTTTCCGGGGCACTGGAACCGTATCGATCCGGAGGGAAATATTTGATTCGTGCTAGTCACGATGCATTGCGGGACCTCCAGCAGGGCTTGCTACCCGGGCTGATAGGGCGCGCCGCTAATGCTTGAAATATGTCCCTAAGGTGTCGATCACACCAATGACCGCATAGACTAGAACACATGCTAATTTATTGTCTTGTGCAGATGGTAAGTATACTTGTGTTTCGTTGCAGGGAAGGCGTGCATCGGTTGAGTAAGCAACCGATGTACTGGTTGGATTATATGTTATTTTCATTCCTATCAAAACATGCAACTGATATGAATTGAATTCACTTGCTTCTTTATAGAAGTTCATCTAAATGCATGCTCGCCCCTAATAAGCTAGTGTCGATTTAGTCGAGTGGGTTCATCCCGCTCACCAGTACAAGTTGAGTACTGACCCACGTTGTGGGCAACTATTTCAGGCACTCAGACGGTGCAACGCTAGTGGCTAGACGAGAAGGCGTTAGAAGCACCTCTACTTTTGAAGTATAGTTGGAGTCAGTTCATTTTGGAGGCTTGGACTTTCAACCTATACAAGGGCGTAATGCAAGGACGACGTGGACTATCTCATGGAGCGCGCCCTGCTTTTTGAGTTATCTTTTGTAATGCAATTCAAGTAGCCGAGAAGGCGCATCAATGTAAACTCTTTGTAAATTACTCTGAATTATCAATGAAAAAGCATGTTTCTTCCTGCACTGTGTTCAAATCTCTGTGAATGTGTTTTATAAATTGTGTTTCAAATGGGTTCCTATAACTGCAAGTTCTTGCCTTGTACGAGCGCAACTCCAGGCTCGTACGGCATCACGCCCCAAGCGAGGACGAATCGGTTCCGTAAAGGATCAAGCGAGGACGACCGACCCTTTCGGGATCGGGGCGTGACAGACACTGACACTGACATGACACACACACACACACGTGACACCAACCCTAACCCAAAACTAACACGACCTGGGATCAGGACCTAGGGTTAGGGTTAGGGTTAAGTTTTTTGACCTGAGGTTAGGGTTAGGGTTAGGGTTAGAGTTTTTGATCAGGATTGATTCCTATACGTCTATCTTATTCAAGACTACCTTAATCTTAGAATACACTCACTACCAGAAAAAGTCAAATTAGCGACGTTAAAAAACGTCGCTAAATGACCAAAAAATGTTGCTAATCATATTTAGCGACGTAATTAGCGACGTAATACAGAAGTCGGAACTCAGCACATCGCTGAAAGGAAAAATGTCACTAAACGTCGCTATACCGACATTTTTTAGCGACTGAAAAATGTTGCAAAATTAGCGACGTTTAGCGACTCAACGTCGCTAAATTAGCGACGTTCTCAACCGTCGCTAAACGTCGCTAATTAGTGACGTATTCAGCGATGCATTCAGCGACGTATTTAGCGACGTATTCAGCGACGTATAGTAACGTCGCTAAACGTCGCTAAATGTCGCTAAATTTTCATTGAAAAATAAAAAAATATGTTAAAAATTACCAATCTCCTGCAATTTATGAATTTTTAATTAAAAATAGACCCGGAGCAACCCTTCGTTGAATTCTCTGGGTTTGCCGACCCCTTCGGTGGAACACTCAACACCGGTAAATTAACATCATTTAATATAAATAAAAAAATATCACAGTCATATAATACACACAAATATTATAGACAGACCTGGAGCAACCCTTCATTGAATTTTCTACGTACGAAATAACACAAAAAGTATATAAAATATCACAGTCACACAATACACACAAAATAAAAGTATCATAGTCACACTCTGCGTACGAAATAACACAAAAAATATATAAAATATCACAGTCACACAATACACACAAAATAAAAGTATCACAGTCACACAAAATGCATAATATATAAGTATCACAGTCACACAAAATGCATAATATATAAGTATCACAATCACATAATAACCACAATAAAAGTATATGAAACATCACAGTATCAATCTCGAGGATATCCAATACGTTGGGGCACATACCAGTCCCTCAGATACTGCGCATAAACAACGTCTATGTGATCAATCTCCGCTATAGGTGCTGGGTGACTGGAACTCCCCGTCTGAGATACAGCCGCTATAGGTGCTGGGTGACTGGAACTCCCGGTCTGAGATACAGCAGGTGGTATCTCTTCCTCCTTAACATTCACTTCCTCCTTAACAGTAGGAGGCATCAGTTCCTCCTTAATGGTAGGAGGCATCACTTCCTCCTTAACAGTAGGAGGTATCTCTCACAAGCGACGTGCACGTGCTCGGGTCATGGGTGCCATCTGGTAAGATAGATGAAAACAAAGAAATATAATTGATAACAGATATAAATATATTGTCTAATATTAAATATTGTGTAAATTTATATCTTAACTATTATCAACTGATACTAGTATCAACTTATACTAGTATAAACCCTAACCCTAACCCTAACCCGAGGTCAAAAACCCTACTTATATCTTAACTATTATCAACTGATACTAATATATATATACACACATACACACACACACACACACACACACACACACATATATATATATATATATATATATATATATATATATATATATATATATATATATATATATATATATATATATATATATAAACACAATACTAACCACTGACATTAACTAATACTAATACTACAGTAATCCGAACTTCACTTAACAGGTTACAGTAATCCGAACTAATACTAATACTACAGAAGAAGTGTTGATTTGTGACCAGATTGCTGTGCATGTGATTTGAATGTTAGGTCTTCCAAAAGTTTGAATCCCAAATCCATCTCAAACTGGATAGTATAAAGTGGATCTTTTAAGTTCAATATTGAATTTGGATTGGTTCTTCATAACAGTCTAATGGCTTCTTGTTGTTTTTGTCCATCAGTTAGTAGGCTAGTACAAAATATCACTATTGGAGGACAGAGACACGAGATATTTTTAAACTATGTCACCAAACAGTATCGAGATGACATAGTATTGCATATGACTCAGCTCAGAAATTATTAGCAAAGATATTAGATTTGGTTCTAGGCTCCAGGCATTCATAACGTTCTAAGTCATAATAAAGTTCTCTACTAAGAAAATTGATATTGTATGATAGAAAGTTATCAAATAAAGAGCGTGCCATTACTTGTTGTTGACATATTAACATGATTGTTTTTTTTCTCTTTCTCCATGTTCTACTTCATTTTTCTCTCCACATAACTAGTACTAGAACTCAAAACTTTTCAGCTCTGAATACTCAAATGTTAAGAGAAATAAAACATCAAACAGTGAACCCTTCCAGTGCAAAACATTTGAGCAATGAACTCCAGGGATTCAGGCATAACTTTCAATAATGACAGACCTTGGAATACCTGGTCTATCATCCTCGAAGACATTGGAAACCTGCTTGCAGAATGGAGAACTTGGTAAATTTGTAAGAAAGAATAGAGTATGCAATAAATATTTTCACCATTAAATCCTACCATGCTCTCTCTCTCTCTCTCTCTGTATGCACTATGGAATTATTCATGGTTGGTCCTCTCTATTAGCAGACCTCTTTGTCATTACAAAAGTAGTAAATTATTTATTTTGTCCTTGATGTAAATTTAATTTTAGTAATGATGCCGACCTACACTCAGCATGCATAGAACTAGTACTCAACAACTCTAAGTCAATGCATCAACTTGTATCCAATTCCTGTAAAGAACATCTCTTCACTTGTGAACTGCTTTGACACCAAAAAATCTTAGAATATCTATTAAGTCATTATATGCCCAAGTTGGATTATATTAGCCAAATAAATTGTATCATTCTGGACATTCAAAGACATGAATTGTACTCAGGCTCTTGCAACATTATTTACAAAAGATCCTAGCTAGAGAATAATGGTTCATCGATATCAGATATCCTTCATTCATAACCCCAGGTCAAAAACCCTAACCCTAACCCCAGGTAAAAACCCTAACCCTAACCCCAGGTCAAAAACCCGAACTCTAACCTTAACCCTAGGTCACGTGTGTGTGTCGTGTCAGTGTGTGTGTCATGTCTGTGTCTGTGTCTATAACGTGTGTGTGTCGTGTCAGTGTCAGTGCCATGTGTGTCCTGCGAGAGAGAGAGAGAGGGAGAGAGAGAGAGAGAGAGTTAGGGTTTACCTAGAGGAGGAGGAGGAGGAGGAGGGGGGAGGACGCGGCTGGAGGGGGGTCGCCGGGAGGGAGGAGGGGGCGCCGGAGGGAGGAGGGACGAGGGGAGCCGGAGGGGGAGGACGCGGCCGAGGGGGGTCGCCGGAGGGAGGAAGGAGGAGCCGGAGCGGGAGAGATCGAGAGCGGATTTGAAATTTGGGAGAGGGAGAGGGAGGGTTCGAAGGAAATGGGGGGAATCAGCCCTAAGTAAAAAATTTAGCGACGTTTTAGCGACGCCAATAATGACGTCGCTCATTTAGAATTTAGCGACGTTTTAGCGACGCCAATAATGACGTCGCTAATTTAGCGACTTC
Source organism: Iris macrosiphon (assembly GCA_036927795.1). Taxonomy (NCBI): domain Eukaryota; kingdom Viridiplantae; phylum Streptophyta; class Magnoliopsida; order Asparagales; family Iridaceae; genus Iris; species Iris macrosiphon. Next base: position 166,964,911 of record JAYESA010000010.1, on the reverse strand, counting down.
TTAAACGTCGCTAATGACGTCGCTAAATTTCTGAAATATATACGTCGTAAAAACGTCGCTAAATAAAATATATTAGCGATGTTTAGCGACCTAAATTGAACTTATAGCGACTAATCTTTTAAAAATTGAATAAAAGTTGCTAAACGTCGCTAAATGTCGCCAATTAGCGACGTCTAGCGACGTTTTTACATGGAGTCGCTAAATTAGCGACATTTTTATATGGAGTCGCTAAAAAATGTCGCTAATTCCGCTTATTCTAGTAGTGACTGTCTACTGTTCTGCTCTGCTCTGCCTAAATACATATACTTTCTGCTTACATGTAATTAATTATTGATGTTCACTAAGTTTACGTTTGTAATTTTGTTTTATTCTCGTATTAATGGCTCGGATGAGTTTATATATAGTAGTACTTACTAGTTAGGACCCATGAAAGGGAATTTATGGGTTATTTGCAAATTTGCTGGAATAAATAAGTTTTCTACCTTGACCTTCATTCTTTACTTCTCAATATATGTTTAGCTAAAATTATGCGTACTCCTTTGTAGATATTAAAACTCTATCTAACTTTAGATGGGTTAGAAAATGAAGAATCTGCTCATGAATATTAATCTTATTAGCATATGAGATTGATGTCGGCTTGGCAACCGGTCAATACCCGACCCTTCTCTTATTGGAGAACCTTGGATAATCGTGCTATAGATTTGGCAACCTCTTGTTATGGTTTGGTCATTTATGCATGTTTTAGTTCTTTACCGTAGAATATTAAACGATCAACTGTTAGGAAAACCTATTACAGGTCCAATTTCTTAGAAGCATATGAACACTAATCTTAATAATCTTTTGTTGCTTCAGTATAGTAAGTTTCTACAGTAGCAACCTTAGATGGAAGTTATTTTGTATGTCTCATCACAAGTCTTCTATTGCGCCTAGTTGGTAGCATGAGTGAGAAGCTGATTAGACAAAATCACATTCCATGAATCTTGACATGTCTAATAGTTTGACATGGTTGATGCTCTTCCTTATAGAAGACATCATAGAAGTATCTTGTTATTACAATTTAATGTGTCTGACATGTCGTTAAGGTTTCTAATCTGGCAGTTCTTAATCTAAGAAGATACTTCTATGACTTAAAGTTTACATTGTGCTACTGTAGTCCAGTGGATATATTCACTCTGAGGAAAGAAAGCAGAAACTTGAATCACATCAAAAAGTGTTGCTTATCAAATTCGTTTTGACTTAAAAATTCATTACCTTTTTTAATTTAATCCTACCATCTTATAATAAGCTTTAACAATCCCAAATCAAGCCTAACAAAAAAGAAACCACAGCTTCTGTCCTGGCCTAGTCTGGGATTTGGGTTTGCTATAGTTACCAGGATCTAGGATGCTGCTGTCCTATAAAATATTGTACCTACACTGGTGTGCACACACTCTGCACAGGATCTAGCATGCTTCTTCTATGTGACTTTAAATATAGATTACCTAGCCAACTAATTGTCAGCTTCTTCTTTAGAGAATCACACTGTATGTAATGATTTATATGATACATACTGTCATTTTTGCAGAAGTATCTAGAAATGGATATAAATTACTATCTGCATCATCGTTCGTGGATGTACAACCGTCATCCTGATGACATGTGCGGTGTGTGGGATGAATTCATTGAGGGTGTACAGCAGTTCCTGCAGTTCACCAAGTCATTCCCTCAATACAAGGACGGTACCAAAATTAAGTGTCCGTGTGTGAGATATCGCAACAGGAAATATCATCCAAAAGTGGAAGTCACATATCATTTGTACTCGAAGGGCTTTACGCCGAATTACTATTAGTAGACCGCGTACGGAGAACTTGTATCTCTAGCATCGGAGTCGGAGCCTTATGTGGAGCCGTATATGGATGTCCACGACCACGATGCTTACGACGACGGGTGGGTGAACATGTTTTATGATGCGCGGGGCCTAGTTTCAATCCGGACAATTATGATGCGGCGGGACCTAGTTTCAATCCGGACAATTATGATGCAGCTGAGGAGGCACCGAATGCCGATGTTACAAAGTTTATGGAGTTGCTGGAGAATACAAAGACTCCACTATATCCTGGTTATGAGGATCATTCACCGTTGGAGGTGGTTACAAGATTATTGAGCATCAAGTCTGATTTTAACATGTCGCAAGAATGCTATAATCGACTGATCGATTTGATTATAGAGATCTTGTCCGAGGGTGCAAAGTTGCCGAAAGACTTCTATCGATCTAAGGGTATGGTGAGATCGCTCTGGATGGGATACGAGAAAATTGATGCATGTCGCAACGGGTGCATGTTGTACTACAAAGACGACAAGGATGAAGATGCGTGCAGATTCTGTGGTGCTGATTGCTACAAGGCCACTGGTAGAGGAAAGTCTGTCGGTGCAAGGAAGCCTACCGATTCGATGCACTACTTGCCTTTGACGCCGCGGTTGCAGCGGTTGTTTATGGTTAAGGAGACTGCAGAAAATATGAGTTGGCACAGGCAAAAACAGATCGAAGGAGTATTGGATCATCCATCCGATGGAGAAGCATGGAAGCACTTTGATCGAGAGTATCCAGATTTTGCTTCGGATCCGCGTAATGTCAGATTGGGGCTCTCCTCTGACGATTTTACCCCATTCGGACTTTCGGGCTCCCAGTATTCGTGTTGGCCTGTGATCGTCACTCCGTACAATCTACCACCTTGGATGTGCATGAAGACTCCGTATATGTTCCTAACCGTTATTATTCTGGGTCCGAACAATCCGAAGAGGAACATCGATGTGCATTTACAGCCTTTGATAGATGAGTTGAATCGGCTGTAGGAAGTAGGTGCCAACACGTACGATATTTCTAGAAAGCAGAATTTTCAGATGAGGGCAACACTTATGTGGACCATCAACGACTTTTCGGCCTAAAAAATATTATCGGGATGGAGCAACCATGGTCGTCTCTCATGTCCGTATTGCATGGACCGTACTAAGGCTTTCCGTTTGAAACACGGAGGCAAACCGTGCTTCTTCGATTGTCATCGACAATTTCTGTCGAAGGATCATCCGTACCGGAGGAACAGGAATGCTTTTCGTGCGAGAGTTGTGGAGAAGGCCAATCCACCGCCAAGGTGGCCCGGATACACGATATGGGAAGAGATAAAAGATTTAACAAGTGTATCGAAGAGCCTGCTAAGGGGTACATGTGTGACGGATTTGGTCACACCCATAACTGGACGAAGAGGAGTATATTCTGGGATCTGCCATATTGGAGCACCAATCTGATCATACATAACCTTGATGTCATGCATATCGAGAAGAATGTGTTTGATAACATAATTAATACTGTAATGGAGGTAAAGGGGAAGAAGAAAGATAATCAGAAGGCCAGATTGGACTTAGAAGAAATATGTAGACGTCCTGCATTGCATTTCATAGAGGAGGGGAATGGAAAGTTAAAGCAACCTAAGTCAGTTTTCTCACTGGAGAAAGAGGATAAAGGGAGACTTTGTAGGTGGATTCAGGGTCTAAAGTTTCCAGATGGGTACGTGTCGAACTTGAGAAGATGCGTCGACCTCAAGGAGAACAAACTGGCGGGTATGAAGAGCCACGATTGTCACGTATTCATGGAGAGGTTAATTTCGATTGCATTTCGGGAATTCTAACCGCAGGTCGTTTGGGATCCATTGACAGAGCTCAGCATATTCTTTAGAGATCTTTGTTGTACTAAGTTGCTCGTCGATCGTCTAGAAAAGCAAGAGAAGGACATTGCGGTAACATTATATAAGCTCGAGAAGGTGTTTCCTCCTGGATTCTTTGACTCTATGGAGCATTTGCCAATTCATCTTTCCTATGAGGCACGTGTTGGTGGTCATGTCGGTTATCGGTGGATGTACCCCTTCGAGCGGCATCTGAATCACATAAAGAGAAAGGTAAAAAATAAGGCACGGGTTGAGGGCTCTATTTGTGAAGCTTATGTTCTCGAGAAGATTACAAACTTTTATTCGATGTATTTCAAATCGCATATTGCTACTAATAGAACGAAAGCTCCGAGAAACGATGACGCATATCAGGAATCTAATGATACAATACTCAAAGTATTCAATGCGTTCGGAAAGCCTTCGGGAAAAATAAAGAAGAGATATTTGAATGATGACGAGCTAAGGGCTGCTCAGTTGTATATATTACTCAATTGCGACGAGGATGAAGTGGAGAAGCTAGAGGGGTAAGTAATTAATACGTCCACGTTTACATCATCTCAATGTAATAGTATAAGATACTATTATGCTACTAATCAGCAATTGCTTCATTGTTTTTCAGTACATATAATGATGAGTTGAGGTCGGTTAGACCCTACATAACAGACGAAGAAGTAGAACAAGAAATGAGATGCCATTTTCCTTCTTGGTTGAGCGCATATGTAAGATGCTTGGTAATTACTTTTTAATTCTGCACTTGCAAAACAAATAACTTACTATCGCTACTTTGGTATTTAGGTCGATCGTCTAATAACACCCGAGACTGAATCTATTAGAACTCTAGCCAAGGGACCAATTATTGCCGTTAAAATATGGCCAAGTTTATGTGTGAATGGGTTCAGGTTCAAGTCAACAAATGCTCCTATCAGAGACAGCTTTCTGGATCTTGATTCCACGAAAAATAGTTGTTTGTGTATCAAATCTTCGAACTACAAAGACGTCGATCCAGGCAATAATTTCTTTGGCATCTTACGAGAGATTGTGGAGTTGACATATAATTATGGCACAGAACCTGCTAATATCGTGCTATTCAAGTGTGAATGGTTTGATCCGATTCAATATCAAGGTTGGAAAATTGACAAGCATGACCTTGTGGATATAAACTACAAGCGTAGATATCAAGGCTACGAACCATTTGTCCTATCAAGTCAGGCTCAGCTCGTGTACTTCACAACTTATCCTAGACGGGGGACAGTGAGGTCGGATTGGTGGGTGTTTATGGTGATAAACGAAAGAATGTATATAAGACGAGGGTTTATACGAAACCCGTTTCTTTGGTTTACAAACAAGCTTGTACAAGTAATCCTATACTAGGATGTAGGAGTACAATTTTTAAATCTGGGTAAATATTGCTATAGGTGTCTGATCTGCAGTCGATCACTTTAGCCCTTGGACCACACGATGGTGAAGAAGTGCCGTAGAAGACGGGGAGCAGCTTCGGGAGTTGCTGAGGAGAGTGGATGCACGATGCCAAAGTCGTTGATCGCTACTCCTTGCTTGAGCTCTAGATTCTTCTCTCTCAAAGACTCTTCGACTTCTCTTCAATCTCCAATTCTTCGGCCTCTTGATTCTTTTGATCGATTTCTCGACCTTTGGTTCGATCCTTTCTCAAGTTCCGACCTCTTGATCTTTTTGATCAATTTCTTCGACCTGTTCCTCTGTTGATAGAGGTCTCTATTTATAGAGTTTTTAGTGACAGTGACCACTCAGTCGGTGTAGAAACCGAGTAGTGGAAAGTACAGCACCCTTTTACACAACGGTTAAAATAACCAATGCGTGCGTATAGATGATCTTTTGGATGAGCGTGTGACGCGGGTCCAACTAAGGGACAAAACACGTATAACTGCTGCGAAGATCACGGCGTAGAAGCCACATAGGTAGGTATCCCTCGTGTAGAAGAGGTTGGTGTAGAAGACAATGTCTGTCACCATGGCATAGAGGCCAAGTAGGTATAGAAGCCAGGTAGGCGTAGAATCCTGATAGCATAGAAACCGAGTAGGCACAGATGGCCGAATGAGCATAAAAGCTGAGTGAGCATAGAAGCTGGGGAGGCGTAGAAGCCGAGCGGGCACAGAAGCTGAATGGGCGTAGAAGCCGCTGCGTAACGTGCCAGAGTGATGATGTGGATGTCTCAGCCGGAATTACGGCTCTTGGAGATATAATCAAATCTCTCGCATTAAATACAAAGATCCGCCATCATCCTGTGCATTAATTGTAGAGGCGTGTTCTGAAGGCCTGCCACCGTTCTAAGCATTAGGTGCAGAGACGTGCCTCGAGCCCTGTACGAAGAGCAGCTTTTGACGTGGCAGTCCGTTTGTCTTCCGCGAAGCGTAAAGAGCTCACATCTGTCTGTGTAGAACAAGGCAGCGTATCCCCTTATACGCGTAAGAGCAGTTTACGCAAGGGAGATGTCAGTAGACGACGGTTCGGTGATATTTAATCAATCCTCTGCATTAAATGCAGAGATCCGCCATCATCTTGTGCATTAATTGCAGAGGCGTGTTCTGAGTGGTCTGTCATTATTCCAGCCGTCGTTTGGATAGCCGTGCAGTACTCTTTGTCAGGAGTCAGACGTCAGGTTCACTGCGTGATTTGACAGGTTCATTTCGGGGAATATGAAGCGTTCCTCGTACGCTTTAATGCTGTATTGAAAGCGGATGAGTTTTACACCATAGAGGCGATGAAGCACCCTGTCTACGCTGAAGCGGCCTGGGCGTACTGCATTACGCGGATGGTCTTTTGAGCTTTATATTTTACGCTTTGCTCAGCAGAAAAGCTCCGTTGCACACTTGATGGCTCTGAGGTCCCCTGTTTAGGCTGCCCTGTATCACCGTGCTTCGTAGAGCTATCCAGCGTATTTTTCATGCTTCTACAAGATCCCCTTCAAAGCTTTCAAATTCCTCGTAATTTGAAACGCTTTGAATGAAGCATGAACCGTTCCTCGTAACTCGAAACGTCTTCTAAATGGAGCCTGAAACGGTCAAGTCTGACACGTCCTTTCAAGGCTGACTTTATGGCGGAGTTATTGGGGATCGGTGTGATCTCTTTCGCCTATAAAAAGGCTGAGGAGTTATCCTGTTCTTTCCACGTTTCCTTCGCCACGTAGAGATGATTGCCGGAGTTTGTCGGGTCGATCTGAGGAAGAAGGAGATCATGTTCTTCCAGCATGCAAGGAGCCGAAAAAGACGGCATCTTCGAGCAAATGTCATCTGCAACGATGGATCATGGAAGGATATCATAGCCTCCCTTGCTCGGGATAATCAGCAACTTTGTATGGCGGTTCTTTCGGAGAGAGAGGAAGGGTCATATTTGACCACACAGCTTGCAGGCTGTATATTTTCCCCTGAGACTTCCGCGGACGAGAGCAGACAAACTGTAACTGGCGTCCTCGATCGAGTTGGGTTAAAGAAGTCTCAACTGGATCTGCCATGGCGTATGGAGGATGGGCTCTGAAGAAGTTCAGGTAGGCCCAGTTCTATATCCTCCCGCCAGCAATCATCTTCTTGTTCATGACGGTGGAAGTCGATGAACTGCCATGGAAGAAGAGGAAGACCTTCACCGATGCGAGAACCTGGCAGAACAGATTCTGGGCGCGATCTTCAGACGACGATGAGGAAATCCTTTTGTAGACGGGATTTCCCTCATATGTAATCACGAAAATAAAGAAAACCCTTGTAGACTGGATTTCCCTCATATGTAATCGTGATTTTGATCTTTAATAAAGTCGCCTTTCTTCTCTGCATATGATTGTCTTGCCATATGTTGCTGTGAAGTCTGAATATGTGTAGCTTTGACACGTCTGATTCTTTACGCCGACTCTGTTAGAAAGAGTATTAGGTCCCGCCCTGTCTTTTACGCATAGCTAGGGATGCGCAGAAAGCTGCTTTGGCATTCAAGTCGAGTTTTCGAACCGTTCTGCTGTTAGGAGCGAGGAACTGCGTAGAATTCTGAACTGTTGCTTCTGATAAACAGAATTCTTTGTTCAGACATCATCTTCAAGAATGACTTCTCGAAAATCCCTTGGAACAGGGCGAGAAATGGCTGTCAAACTGAGTCGCCATCTTGAACTGTAGATGGAATATTCAGACTGGAGTCTGGATGAACTTCCAATCGACCCATGGAGAAGAGTAATTTTCAATATTGAACTCTGCATGCTTCGGGTACTTGGGATATCTTCCGGTCAAGGGGGAGTATCTTCTGTGTGAACTCTTGCAATTGATCGCTTTGAGAACCGTTCGGATGTACGCGTACTCTGGCCTGCGTATCTTTCAGATGTGCGGAGAGTCATAGCGTAAGATCATAAGTTCGTAGCCTCGTGAGCGTAAACTAGACGCTACCGAGCATGAAATCGTAGACTTGTAGTTCCTGAGCGTGAAGTCGTAGGTTTGTAGCCTCTCGAGCATAAAAGCTACCGAGCACAAAGACATCCGGGCGTAAAACCATAGACTTATAGCCTGCGAACGTAAACCGTAGATTTGTAGCTGTCGAGCGTAGAAAGCTCCTTAGCGTAGAACTGTAGATCTGTAGCTGTGAAAAGGAAATCTTTCGAGCGTGAAGTCGTGGATCTGTTGCTTCTGAGCGTAAACTAAATGCCACTAGCGTGAGACCATAGATTTGTAGCTGTTGAGCGTGAAGTCGTAGGTTTATAGCCTCTCGAGCATAAAAGCTTACCGAGCACAAAGGCATCCGGGCGTAAAACCATAGACTTATAGCCTGTGAGCGTAAAACCGTAGATCTGTAGCTGTCGAGCGTAGAAAGCTCCTTAGCGTAGGAACCACGAATCTGCTTCGCGCGAAAACTTTTCGAATTCGCTGACCGTCCGCCTTTCGAGAATAGTAGGCTGACGTAGTCCCCAATCATAACCGAACATTAATTAGGAGATTTGGTTCGGGTTTCGAGGAGTCCATCCGAACTCTATATATACCCCAATTTTCTGAAAGAAAAACTTTTCATCCGTCTTCTGCGAAAAGAAAGCCTTCGACTGTTCGAGTTTTTCTTCGTTTCTTCTCCGAGTCTTCAAAGCTTCCAGTAATGGCCTCAAAGCAAACCTCCTCCTCTAAGGGAAAGAAGGTCGATTCTTCTTCCCGTTCTTCTGCTCAAGCGGGGGTGTCTCCGGTCGGGCAAGGCGAACTTCATTCTGAGCGAAGTGTCCCGCCGACGAGCAGTGCCCCTGGCCTGAAAGGTAGAGTTTTGGGACGAAAAGAGACCGACTGAAAAATCCTTCGCACACGTTGAACGTGACCGCGCTAGGTCGTCTTCTGTGCTGATAGCCTCTTTGAGGAAGATGATGCACGGAGACGTTTCATCTTTTACGCCCACATTTCTAATGTGTCAGCGTAAAAACTCCAGATTTTCGCAGTTGAGCGTAAAAGCTTTGACTGCCGAAAATTTGGTGCACTCTATAAAATTTGAGTTTTACGCTTGTGGATAAAAATTCCGGCGTAACAACTCGAGTTTTGGCAGTCTGGCGTAAAGCACAGACTGGATACTGCTGACTTGAATTTCACGCTTCTGGATGAAAATTCCGGCGTAAACGATCAAGTTTGTACAGTCTTGGCGTAGAGCACAGACTGTTGCCTCTTGGTATATGCTGCAAGATTGTAATGTCCAGTATAGAAACTGACGTGTTTTTCTTGCACCCTTGCAGTTAACTTGCATGAGTCCCTGCTAGCCGAGGTGATGGGCTCTGCCGCCGGGATGCTGCACTCCAACTATCTGGAGGATCTGTCCCATGTGACATTTCCTATCTCCGGGCCTCAATATCCCAAAGGAAGGGAAATTTTGATATCGGCTCAGGGCGAGCAAACGCTGCTGAACTTGATTAATGGAGAGCCCCTGACGTACGTAGACGGGTACCAGTATATAAAGCCGGCCTTTCTTTTCGGGGACATGATTGATAAGCAGTCCCAGATGAAGCCAAAGAAAGAACTCTGGGTTTTCCCGGCCGGGAACTTGGTCTTGAATCTGCCCAAGATGCCGAGAGATTATCCCATCTCGGCATTCTTCCATGCTACACATCCTAGGAGGATGTCATGGACGCTGACTCCCGATCTTCACGGTAGGCCGGGGAAGATCTTCTATCAGAAAGGATCTGGCCTATTCGTCAGCCGCCCTTCCGGTCCTGTAACGTCGTTCAGGGGATTGTACCAGGGTAGTGTCCCGAGTGAAGACAGCTTGGTGCTCCAGCCGGTGCAATTGCCGACCTTCTGCAATGATTTCATGGGGCGTGGGGGAATATACCCCAAGGTGATTCCTCGGTACAATGGGTGGATGACCCCAACAAATCTTCGATGGGCTCGCTTAGTTGATTGGGCCCTGGAGCATTTTCGGATCGAGTTGGAGAACATCGGCCTGTTTGCAGCTGTGAGTGCCACCAGTGTTGGGTTACCTCCTAACCCCAACCTGTTTCTGGCACTGATGGAGCAATATATTCCGCCCACCGGGACTTTCGCCACTCCACTGGGGGAGTTAGGATTGGCCCTCCATGAGATGGCAGAGATCTCGAGACTGCCGATGGAGGATACTCCGTATGAAGAGTATGTTCCCACGAACCGGGAGCTGGGGGATTCAGACCCTCGGGTAGTGAAAGTGTACCAGGAGCTGATGTGCCACTACCTCGCTTGCACCGCCTTCTATGTTGAGCCTTCAGATTTGGCTCACACCAGTAAATGGACGTCCTACCTCTTTTTTCATCGGGCCAGGGCTGCTCAGCCAGAGAAAGTCTTGGAAGGCAAGGATCAGCCTGTGAATCCTCTGAGCGTGCTCACTGCTCAGGAAGTCGACGATCTTATGGAGGATGCTAGGGCTCCAGATCAGATCCTCGACGAAGGGGTAGGAAGATATCCTGCAGGTACTAAAGCCTACAGTTATCTGAGGCATTGCCGCAGGCCCTTGTCCAAGGAAGCTCAACTAGCTGGCTTCCTCTCAATATGGCTGCGCCGACTGGTGGTACCCGACATCGCATCTGCGGATCGTATTCACCGCAACACCTTGTGGCCTGCAGTGCGTCTGGTGTTTGGGGCGAGACTGGGCTTGCTCCCTGCCATGGTGTGCCGCATACAAGCTGGCCTGAGGGCGATGACTGAGGCGCTGCTCGCCGATGAAGCTCGGCGTAAAAGCTTTCCCCGGGTGGAATTACCATACCTGTATCTGATGGGATGGTTAATTCTCCATAACCCCCGGGTGATGTCTCCAGGTTCCGGCAGTAGCTTGGGGGGAAGTTTCTTGCTGAATTACAAGAAATCTTCCTGGAATGTGCTCACAGTTTTAGACTGTCGGCGGGTGCTGAATTACGGCCATAGCTGGAAGCTCCTTTGCACTGTCCCCCCTGTTCATCGCAATAAATCGGGGATTAGGCTTGAGGACTCAGGTAGAGAGAAGACCATTCTTTCTCCCGAGGCTTTCAACTGGTTGGTCTGCATTAGACCTTCCCACTTGCTGTACAGAAGTGAAGACCACTGCTTCTTTGAACCCTACCTGCCTAGTCGGTTTGCCAGGCAGTTTGGGTATGATCAGTTGCACGTGGACAATGCCGTCACCAGCTTCAGGTCCAGAGGTGGACTCATTGTTGGAGCGAGGGGATGGCGATATTTTATCATGGGCTGTACTGGGGCAGTTTTTACTGTGCCCTTCACCACACTCTCCACGGAGTTGCGCATCCTCCATACGTATGCCCAGTTCTATGTGGCAACCAACACCTTCCATCGCGATTTTGATATGCATGAAAGTTTTAGGGTGCCCTCTTCCAAGCCTGGGGGAAGAGTTGAAGTCCCCTCGGTTTCGTCTGACGAGGGTGAAGAGTCCGTTACTCCGGATGAGCCTCTTGTATCGGTACCGAGGGGTGAAATACCTCCGCCTGCAGGGGCTTTGGTAATCTCCGGGAAGCGAAGGGCTCCTGCTCTGAAGGAGACTTCCCCTCGTAAGAGGAAGAAGAAGACGGTTACTCGTGCTCTCCGGATTCCTGGTATCGAGGCTCCTGGAAGTGAGTCTGCTTCTCCCCATGTTGGGGATGATTCTTTGATTGGAGGTTCCTCGCCTTTTAGAGAGGGACCCTCTACAGTTTCGGCCGGCGGTGCCAGAGAATCTCAGCTGGAGGCTGCTATCGCTGCTACTGCTTCAGGTAGTGGAACGAAGTCGCCTCCGGGATTGATTATTAGATTCCATATACCTTTATCCGGAGCAACATCGGGAGAGACCCCTGTTGTGCCTGTCAGCGGCCCTGGCGAGATTCCATTTGATGAGCCTCAAGTGGATCTCGGCGAAGATCTGGAAGAGCATCTCCCAGTGTCAGTTAGCAGGCCCCCTTCTCTAGGTATGACAGCTTGCCTAGCATTACTAAGACATGATTTAGCTGGACAGGCCGCAGACACGACATATACACCATTGGCCATGGGTAAATGTCGTCTTTTCATGCCTCTCCTTCTTAGAAAGATTAACATCGTATCGATATTAACTTTCTTGTCTTCTTTTCAGGGGAAGACCTCTTCGGGGAGGGCAGTGTAGATGCGCCTTTTGGCTCTGTGTCAGGTCCTGGCGGCGATACGGAGGTGCCTGATTTTGAAGATGAAGCATCTTCGGGTGCCGGCTCGCCTGCAGAAGAGGACGAGCCTGTCGTTGCGACAATGCCTCCTTCGAGCGTGCTGGTTACTTCGTCCGGTGTCGGCGCTTCGTCTTTTGTCGCGCCACCTGTTGAGGCGACGACTATGGCCACATCGATTGCGGTCGTCCCTGGAGCGAGGTTTGACAACATTGCAGCCACTCCCAGCATGCATTCGGGTCTAGCTGCGCTGACCGAGCAATATACCAGTATCTTCCACAACACTTTGAAAACGCTGATATCAATGGTGTTGGAGAAGAATCTAAACTTTGAGCGTCTGAAGAAGTCCTCTCGGTTTTCGATAGAGGCGATCAGGGACCTCGGCGATACTAGGTTAGCTGACACCCTGGAGGAGGTGGTTAATGGTTTGGAGCAACCCGTTAACGAGTACCTGCAGCTATCCCAAGACAACATCGAAGCTCTGGCCCAGGCTAGACACGACTCCTTGACTGCGCATCTTGTTGAAAAGATGGAAGACCTGAATAAAATCCTCCAGACAAATCAGCGGGAGATAGATGAAGGAAAAGTCGTCTTGGAGGAGACTATTGCTCTTCAAACGAAGTGCCAGGCCGAGCATGGCGGGAATGCAGCGAGGGTCCGCAAACTGGAGACGAAGCTTGCTCAGGCAAAGGAGTGGGCTTCTTAGTCGTCGGAAGGTCTCGATGTGGTGAATGGCCGACTGGTCATAGCACAACAGAACTTGGCGAGAAAGGATGTCGCCCGTGCTAGTTTCCTTCGAGCTAGAGCCGAGCTATCCCTCCTGATTAATGACGAGGCACGGCTGGAGCGGGCCCGCGCTGATGTCTTGGATTCCAGGAATGAGAAGATGGCCAGACTGGCGCAGCAGGTTCGCGATTTGACCGCTCCCCCTTAATGATGTACTTTTCCTTTTGCTTTGTAATTTTGCTCTTTTTTGGGAATAATAAAGAGGCTTTTCATCTGACTTTGTGGACCCATCATTTCGGAATGTAAATGACAGGTTTGGGTGAAAGTTATATCAGAGGTAGTATGGACGTGATATACTCTCGGTAAACTTTAGCAGGGCATATCTATTCAGAGGTTATATGGACATGATAGAATATGCTTTAGTAGGACATATCTATTCAGAGGTTATATGGACATGATAGAATATGCTTTGACTAAAGTTTGTACACAAAACACTATCAGAGGTAGTATGGACGTGATAGGTTTTGCAGTTCCAAATTAGTCGAACATATCTATTCAGAGGTAATATGAACATGATAGAATACGACCCAACTAGTTTCGTTTTGGAAGTAGTTTTGTCAGAATGAGATTTTTGCCCTATTCCACTTGAGCAGAGAAGGTTAAGCATAGTACATTTTCAGGAATTTGCCATTGATAGGAGCCATTATTAGGTCTCCATTAGGCTGGGCTAACCTGTAAGCGCCGTTTGAGAATGTTGTCTCGATCACATAAGGGCCTTCCCATTTGGGCTGGAATTTGCCCTTACTCCTGTGAGTAAGAATCATTGGCCTTCTTACAGCTAAGACTAGCTCATCGACCTTGAACACCCTTTACTTTACTCTTTGATTGAAAGCTCTGGAAATGCGTGCCTGGTAGAAGGCGATGCTCTGTTGAGCTTGAAGGCGTTTCTCGTCTAATCCTTCTAGCTCTTGAAGCCTTAATAGGTCATTCTTTTCCTGAGTCAACTCATTAGCGACTGCTATTCTGAGTGACAGGATTTGAATTTCGATGGGAAGAACTGCTTCACTCCCGTAGACCAATGAGAATGGGGTACAACCTGTCGGTGCTCGGACCGTTGTGCGGTATGCCCAGAGACATTCTCCCAGCTTCTCGTTCCAATCTCTTTTGTTCGAGAAGACGAAATTCTTCAAGAGTTTGATAATGGTTTTGTTGAAGGCTTCCGCCAAACCATTAGCAGTTGGATAATACGCCGTAGAGGCGATATTTTGTATCCGATTTTTATCACAAAATAGATGAAACACTTGGCTGATGAACTGAGGCCCATTGTCATAGATTATCCTTCGGGGAATCCCAAAGCGATAAATGACGTGATGCTTGATGAAGCTGATCACATTAGATGCCTTTACCTCAGTAAGAGGGATCGCCTCTGCCCATTTGGAGAAATAGTCCGTGATGGCCAGTATGAACCGGTGACCTCTGGAAGAAGACGGGTGAATAGGACCGATGATATCCATACCCCATGCTTCGAAAGGCCAGGATGCAACCGTAGGATGCAGATGTTCAGATGGCTGATGTATAAAGTCTGCATGAACCTGACATGCCCTGCATTGTTTTGCATATTTGATTGCGTCTGCGATCATAGTGGGCCAGTAATAGCCCATTCTCCTGATACGATCCTGTAGCTTAGGACCAGGTTGATGCGCCCCGCATACACCGTCGTGAGCTTCACGGATGATCTGCTGTGCTTCGTCATTAGAGAGACATCTCAATAGCAGTCCGTCGTAGGTCCGACGATATAGGCATTGTGAAGATGCATCGAAGTAGAAGCGTAATGATCGTCTTTTGACGGATACTGCTTCTCTAGGGTCCTCCGGCAAGATTTCGTATGCCACGAAATCTATAAATGGACTTTTCCAATCTCTCGTAGGAGGATCGGTGTTCACAGCGTAGCTGTGTTCTATGTGAAAGTTGTTCTTCACACAGAATAAATCTCTGTTAAGAAGGATTACCGAATTCTGCCTTCTTATAGGAGTAGCTAAATCTGCAGCTAGACTGGCTAGGGCATCAGATTCCAGATTCTGAGATCGAGGTACATGCTCTAGGAAGAACCTTTTGAATGTCATGGCTATCTCGACCGTTGCTCGGTGATAGGGGATGAGGTCTGGATTTCGGACTTCATATATTCCTCTGACTTGATTGACGATAAGCAGAGAATCACCGAAAGCTTCCAAAGATTCGACCCCCAGCTCTTTAGCGACTTGGAGTCCGATTAGTAGAGCGTTATACTCTGCGACATTGTTGGAGCAGGACTCGCTAAGAGAGTATGCTCGGTAGATGACGAGTTTGTCGGGAGTAACCAGGACAATTCCTACCCCTAAAACTATGTTTCCCCTGGGACCAGTCCTGGAGGCACCGTCGAAGAATAGTTGCCATGCGTCACTTTCCATTGCGGAATTACATTCTGCAACTTCGTCGGGAATGTCCTCGTATAGTTTGGAGGCCTCCGGGATCGGATGAGCGGCTAGGAAGTCAGCCAATGCTTGGCCTTTGATGGACTTCTGAGGGACGTACACCATGTCATATGGTGTTAATAACATCGCCCAAGTCGCGAGTCGGGAGTTAAGAACACTTGGCTTGTTCATCAGTACCCGAAGAGGATTGATCCTGGAGATGATATGAATAGTCTGGCCGGTGACATAGTGCCGCGTTTTCTTGATAGCGAACATCAGAGCCAAATATTCCTTCTCCACTGGATTGTACCGGTGCTCAGCTCCAATCATCATTCTACTTAGATAGTAGATAGCATGTTCATGTCCCACATCGTTCTTCTGCACGAGAATAGCTCCCAGAGAATGGTCCATCGCTCGGACGTACAGGAAGAATGGTTTTCCTATGACGGAAGGCACCAGAACTGGCGGACGAGTGAGGTAGCGTTTGATATCGTTAAACGCTTGCTGACAGGCTTCGTCCCATACGAAGGATACACCTTTCTTCATGAGACGGGAAAAAGGCTGACATCTCCCAGAGAGGTTGGATATGAATCTCCGGATATAAGCCAGACGACCTTGAAATCCCCTGAGTTCCCTCAGATTACGGGGCGGTCGCATTTCTAAGATGGCCTTGACTTTATCAGGGTCCACTTGAATGCCTTTGGCGGTAATGACATATCCTAGGAATTTGCCACAAGATACACCCAGAAAGGACTTTGTAGGATTCATTTTGAGCTGATGTTGGCGCATCAACTCAAATACTGTCTTCAAGTCTTGGATGTGATTATCCTTGAGGCAGCTTTTGACAACTGTATCGTCAACGTAACATTCCACTGTCTTGCGTAAATGCTTGTGGAATATGTTACTCATAGCCCGTTGGTACGTAGCCCCGGCGTTCTTCAATCCGAAGGGCATGACCGTATAGCAATATACCCCCAGTGGTGTCCGGAAGGCAGTATGCTTCTCGTCTTCAGGATGCATCTTGATCTGATTGTATCCTGAGAATCCGTCCATGAAAGACATACGTTCGAAACTGCATGTATTGTCAATCATGACGTCTGTGATGGGAAGAGGAAATTCGTCCTTGGGGCAGGCTGCATTCAGATCTCGGTAATCAGTGCAGACGCACACTTTCCTATTTTTCTTCATGACCGGGACAACATTGGCGACCCAGTCGGGATGTTATTCCTCCCGGATGAAACCGTAGGCTATCAACTTCTTGATTTCAGCTTCAATGGTGTCCATCATATCCGGGCGGAACCGGCGTTGGTACTGCTTCACTGGCTTCGAAGTGGGCAATATGTTGAGTTTATGGGTAGCCACGTTTGGATCAAGGCCCGGCATATCCTCATAATTCCACGCAAAGACGTCGATGTATTCTTTTATCAGTTGAATAACTTCTTCTCTTTCAGTTGGGGAAAGATTGTTACTGATAAATATCGGCTTTGGCGAAAGTTCATCCCCAACATTGATCTGGATAACTTCATCTTCAGTGGGAGGTTCTCTCTGCTCGAATCGGAACTCCCATTGTGTATCCATTTGTTGAGCCCAGGAGTCATTCTCAAACGGCTCAGATTCTGGTTCGTCCGCTTCGAAGGAATCTGCCACTACCATATTCACTGATAATGTTCGTTCGAGAGCCTTGGATGAGTCGGAGGACGACGAGCCATCTTGAAGAGAGGAAAAGATATCCTCTGGCGACTTGAAAGTTGCAAAGGAGGCGGCATACCCTAACCCGAAACGAGTTTGTTGATAGCGGGGATTGCCGAGAAGCGGTGTCCGTCTGCCTTTCCCGAAGTTGAGACTTGGTTTCAGCTTCCAGTCGTAACCCATACTTTGCATGATCTTCAAAGGTTGCGGGCTGTACCTGTGAACTTGCATTTCACCAGCATCGTCGTCGAAGGAATCTTCTTGTATAGTCGGTTTGTTGCGCATGCGGCCGAAGACTATTGGACGCTGACTGCTGCGGGCAGGCGGAACAATGAAGATAGAATCCTCATGGGGTCCATATGTCGTGACGACATTGGATGGTGATGCTACTTCCCATACGTACGGATGATAGGAATCTATATCTGCCAAGAATTTCTGTGCTATAGGCTCTATATCGTCATGGGGAGAGGATTCCTGATTCGGAATTTGAGCGTCGATATACTGGAAAAGGGGTCCTTTATTATCCTCGGAAACCGCATGCCTGGTTGCATTTACATCAGCCGGCTGTCTGTCGCGCCGAAGATTGATGACCAAGGGTGGAGGTTTCTGGTTCAAAGTGATCACCAGAGGACAACCTCCTTTTCCTGACCTGGTTTTGTTCAGGTGGATAGCCATAGGCTCCATGGCTTTCGGGCGAGTAGTTCGCCCTTTCACCCTGATTGACAGGGGTTGTTCGACAGAGGGTTCTTCAGGCTCCCGGTGGGATTCCTTCTCTGTTTTTCCTGACACCTCTTCCGTGTAGTCTTGAGAGTACAATACGGCATCGGAGTAGTAGGATTCTACTCCTTTAAATGGGTTCAGGTCAGCAACCTCCGTTTGTACCGCTCCTTGAGTGTCTACATATTTGAAGCATTGATGTAGAGTTGAAGGAACGATGTTGTGGTCGTGGATCCATGGTCTACCCAGCAGAATGTTGTAGGATACCTCTGAATCGATGACATAGCATGTAACCACCGATCTGAGGTCACCGATCTGGATCCTCAGACGAATTTTCCCCAATGGCTTGCTTCTCCGAGCGTTAAAACCCACGATTGTGGTGGTGGTGTAAGCCAATTCACTGGTGGGGATCCTCAGTGGTCTGAGCAGACTATGAGGAATGATGCTGATCGATGATCCAGGATCAATGTGAATCCGGTCGACCTCCATGGAACCGACGTATCCGGTGTAATAGAGGGGTCGGTCATGCCTGTTATGTTTTAACAGCATGTCGTCTTGAGTGAAAGTGATGTTCGGGACCACCTCCATCATACTGTGGCATTGAGGGCACGCCACTGGTTCTTCGTCAGGGGACTTGAGCTGGGTCAAGTATGCTTCCGCCTGCATCAGTGCTTCACTCAGGGCTAGACGAGTGTCTTGGGAGAGCCTGAGTAGCTCGAAGATGGACAACCTGGCTGGCGTATTAGCTAGTTGGGCCAGGATGTCGAAGTTGTACGGCTTCTATAAACCTTTTTTTTGAATATTTTTCAAAGGTTTGTCGAAACATACTTCTTTCTGCTTCCCCTTGTCCGCCGAAGTTGGTCTTGAAGGACCGATCTCTGGTACGACGGGCTCTGGTCCTGAAGGCTTGGCAGCTGAAACGTCTGTCGGTGCATCTTCCTGACTCACTCCGTAGTCCTTGAGGTAAGCTTTCCCTGAACGGGTTGCAGCCAATACCTCGTCTTCGTCTGATGTCGAAGAAGTCGCAACCATATGGCATGGTTTGCATTTGGAGCTCTTTCTAGACTTACCCTTAGTAGCATTAGTCTCTTTCTCGAGCTCCGACACCAAATCGGGATGAATCCACATAATCTTGCCCCGCCGGATAGTTAGAGGTACCAGGTCATGATTTTGACCCCTAGTTGGAGGGAGATTGACGATGTTCATCATTGTCCGGAAAATAGGTGTCACACCGTCCGGGACTTCTTGGGGAGGCAGATTGCCAAATTGCAGAGAGATCATGTTGGCCGTGACCGTCTTCTCGCTATTGTGCAGAGTGATGGCTTTGGCATCGATCAGCTCCTGGATCTTTCTTTTCAATATGTAACACGCCTTTGTCGGGTGGTGTACGTATCTGTGGAAGATGCAGTACTTAGGGTTGTTAGTACTGCCGACTTCTTGGGGCCGCCTCTGCTCCGGAAGGGTGATCTTGCCGCTCTTGACGAGACACTCGAATATGCTCGGAATATCGTCGTCGTCAAAAGGGTATACTTCAACGGGCCTGGTAGTCCCTGGTCTCGTCTGCGTGGTAGCTGCAGTCTTTTGTCTGGACGTGTTAATCGTCAGAGCTTCTTTGCCTTTGGAACTGCGAGGATGGTCGTTGTTGGGAGATGACCTCTTGCCTCTGTCGGAGGCAGAGATCATGATGCCATTGTCACGCGCCTTCCGACTGTTGTCTTCGGCGGCTACCGCTGAGATGATGAATGAGGGCCAATCATGGAACTGATATGGTCCTGTGAACACCGAGATAACGGGAAGAAGGTTCTTCCTGCAAATGTCCACCAATGCCGAGTCTGGAACTCCAGGAGGCATTTGCAAAGTGGCCTGACGAAAACGTTCGATGAAAGTACGAACGTCCTCTTTCTCCTTCTGCTTTACTTCGATGAGAGAGGACATAGACATATCCATCCCTCCCTCGTAGAATCGTGTGAAGAATAAAGCCTTGAAGTCCTCGAAGGACGAGATGCAGTTGTCCGCCAGGCTGCGGTACCACTGATAAGCTACCCCCGAGAGACAGCCCTTGAACACCCGAGTGAGGAGGGCATCATTCCCCTGTAATAGCACCGTCATCATACTGAAGTAGTTCATGTACTGACTTGGCGACGTTTTTCCCTCGAACAAAGCCATGGTCTGTGGTTTGTATCTCGGAGGGAAAGAGACCTCTTCCCAGATGGCCGGGTAAGGCTGGTTGATTCCCAGTTTCTTGAGCTGATCTTTGTGATTCAAGGCATCAAACTGGGCTTTCAACTCCCGTACTGCTTGCATCGGATTTTCAGCCGGCAGCGAGACCTCGGAGTGGTACGGAATCGGTTGTATCGCGACTCCGATAGGAGGTAATACATTCTCCGAGTGAGGAAGCGGAGGAACTGCTGACTCATGGTCTAGAGCAGGCTCTTGGATCGTGTTGGATGGTGGTAAGTCCACCCCCACACATATCTGAGTTGGAGGGACCGCTGTTTGAGCCATAGCAGTTGCGTGTTGGGTCAGCATCATCTGGTGCATGTTCTCCATCATGGATTGCATTTGTTTCAGAGACGTCTCCAGTATAATGATGCATTGTTCCGCGTTTCCTGGCGGCGAAGCTTCCTCGTGTTCATCTCCAATGGCATAAACTCCCATCTCCCTGGGTGTCATTGAAGGATTAGTATAGGTCGCTGTAGAAGTTGACTCTATACTTTCAGCATCTGACTCGGGGGACTGGCGACCCCCAGCATCGGAATCAGAAGAGTACGAAGCCGGTTGTCGTGACTTCGAACAGGTGTTTTGGAACACCCCAGCTTCAGTGTTTCTAAGGAGCTGGTTGAATCTCCTTCGGCTTGGAGTTCTTGAGGGATGACGTCTTAAGCTTGATCGTCCTCTAGGTATGTGTGAAGCCATGTTCACCGATGCATGTGTGGGGTCTTCTTCTTGGGAAGACGGAGAGTAGCTTAACCGGTCGAAAACCGACCGTCTTACTTCAGAACAGCAACAATTAACTACAATCCTATGACTATTACAATGGTGCTCGATAGGAGGCGTAATAGACATGTTGGAAGATCCCCTATCCTTTCGTTTCAGGATTAGATATGTACGCAGGTCAGGAGAATTTACAGAAGAAGAAAAAGAAGACTGCTTGTTCCTTCTGTTCACCGCAGTGGGCATGCGGATGTTGGGAACCCCAGTTTTCCCTGTGCCACCCGTATACAACAGGTTGGCCATCTGGTCTGCCGATAATCTCCGAGGAGGGTCTCTTTCCGTCAATCGAGCCTTTCGTACGCTGAGGGATTCCTCCTGGCGTAGTTTGAAGCTCTGCTCCGGTTGGCGTAGAGCCGAGGAGGCCCTCATTCGGCCATCAGTTCTTCGCGTAATCCGGAGGGCGGACAGATTTTCCCCTTGCTGGCGTAAGGGCCGAGAAGTTGAGGAGTCCGCTACTTGCTTTCCCTTGCGTAGATTGCAGGGATCATCTGCTTTTCCGTGGAAGGCAGATGCAGTCTTATGCGCAGAGCGCGAAGTGGACTTCTGGGCTAGCCCTAAGGCTTTGCCAGAAGTTTTGTCTATTCCGTCGAGGACGGGAGACTGAATTTCTTCGCGCAGAGCGCGGTGTAGGCTTCTGGACTAGCGCTGAGGCATTGTCCGAAGTTTCGTCTGTTCCGCCAAGGACGGGAGACTGAATTTCACGCGCGAGGCATGGAGTATACTTCTGGGTTAGCGCTGAGGCATTGCCAGAAGTTTTGTCGGCCCCGTCAGAGATAGGCGACTGAATTTTACGCGCAAGGCGCGGAGGGATCAATGCTACAACCTCGTTGGTCGGAGAGATCGGAGGGATCGGAGAGTCGACAGGAATGGTAGTGGATGTCTTGGGCATCCAGACCTTGCGCAGCTTCCTGTTGTCTTGTACAGAGAGAGAGTGAGAGCTACCCCCTGTCCGAAGCATGTCTTCGTAGGCAGACTGGTCAAACTAGACGACCAGTGTCTTCTTCACGGATCCCACGGATACTGCATCGTGTTGAGCAATCGCTTCCTCATCAGAAGAGAAAGATGTCCCCAGCAGAGTCGCCATCTTGTTTATGGTGATAAACGAAAGAATGTATATAAGACGAGGGTTTATACGAAATCCGTTTCTTTGGTTTACAAACAAGCTTGTACAAGTAATCCTATACTAGGATGTGGGAGTACAATTTTTAAATCTGGGTAAATATTGCTATAGGTGTCTGACCTGAAGTCGATCACTTTAGCCCTTGGACCATACGATGGTGAAGAAGTGCCGTAGAAGACGGGGAGCAGCTTCGGGAGTTACTGAGGAGAGTGGATGCACGATGCCAAAGTCGTTGATCGCTACTCCTTGCTTGAGCTCTAGATTCTTCTCTCTCAAAGACTCTTCGACTTCTCTTCAATCTCCAATTCTTCGGCCTCTTGATTCTTTTGATCGATTTCTCGACCTTTGGTTCGATCCTTTCTCAAGTTCCGACCTCTTGATCTTTTTGATCAATTTCTTTGACCTGTTCCTCTGTTGATAGAGGTCTCTATTTATAGAGTTTTTAGTGACAGTGACCACTCAGTCGGTGTAGAAATTGAGTAGTGGAAAGTACAGCACCCTTTTACACAACGGTTAAAATAACCAATGCCTGCGTATAGATGATCTTTTGGATGAGCGTGTGACGCGGGTCCAACTAAGGGACAAAACGCGTATAACTGCTGCGAAGATCACGGCGTAGAAGCCACGTAGGTAGGTATCCCTTGTGTAGAAGAGGTTGGCGTAGAAGCCAATGTCTGTCACCATGGCATAGAGGCCAAGTAGGCATAGAAGCCAGGTAGGCGGAGAAGCCTGATAGCATAGAAGTCGAGTAGGCACAGAGGGCCGAATGAGCATAGAAGCCGAGTGAGCATAGAAGCTGAATGGGCGTAGAAGCTGCTGCGTAACGTGCCAGAGTGATGATGTGGATGTCTCAGCCGGAGATATAATCAAATCTCTCGCATTAAATGCAGAGATCCGCCATCATCCTGTGCATTAATTACAGAGGCGTGTTCTGAAGGCCTGCCACCGTTCTGAGCATTAGGTGCAGAGACGTGCCTCGAGCCCTGTACGAAGAGCAGCTTTTGACGTGGCAGTCCGTTTGTCTTCCGCGGAGCGTAAACAGCTCACATCTGCCTGTGTAGAACAAGGCAGCGTATCCCCTTATACGCGTAAGAGCAGTTTACGCAAGAGAGATGTCAGTAGACGACGGTTCGGTGATATTTAATCAAATCCTCTGCATTAAATACAGAGATCCGCCATCATCCTGTGCATTAATTGCAGAGGCGTGTTCTGAGTGGTCTGTCATTATTCCAGCCGTCGTCTGGGTAGCCGTGCAGTACTCTTTGTCAGGAGTCAGACGTCAGGTTCACTGCGTGATTTGACAGGTTCATTTCGGGGAATACGAAGCGTTCCTCGTACGCTTTAATGCTGTATTGAAAGCGGATGAGTTTTACGCCATAGAGGCGATGAAGCACCCTGTCTACGCTGAAGCGGCCTGGGCGTACTGCATTACGCGAATGGTCTTTTGAGCTTTATATTTTATGCTTTGCTCAGCAGAAAAGCTCCGTTGCACGCTTGATGGCTCTGAGGTCCCCTGTTTACGCTGCCCTGTATCACCGTGCTTCGTAGAGCTATCCAGCGTATTTTTCATGCTTCTACAGTGGGCAGTATGCAAGACTAAAGCTAGAAATACCTTTGACATTGACGAAATAGCTTATCAGGAGGACGATCTGCCACTTGTAAAAAATATTGTAGATGTGGACTCAACGGAAGTTACTCATTACACGAGTAATAATGTAGAAGATGTAGAATTATCCGAAGAGGAAGACGAAGACGAAGACAAAGTAGATGAAAGTGAAGACGAGGACGAGGAAGAGGGAGAGGAGGACGAGAAAGGCGAACAAGATAAATTTTCTGAAGATGATTGAAAATAAAATATTTTGCCTGTAGAATGTAACTATATTTTGACTGTAGAATGTAATATTTTAACGAATATATGTATTATATTTTTACTGTAGAATGCTTTGAGATATGCATCACATTTTGACTGTAGAATGTACTATATATTTATGTTTTTCTATATTCATCATATGTTGTTATCAGGTATGACAAGACGACACGGAGGATTCGGCAGGTCCCGAGGTAGACAGAGTGCTCCTTCGGTACTGCCTACTGTTGGTTCCGGATCATCGTCGCCCAGTACTCCAGTATATCGATCACTCACATCTCCGATTGTTGGGACGAGTAGTTCCAGGCGTGATAGTACTCCCTCGTCCAGCGTTCCTCCTGCTGACGGAACCATGGAGGCAAATGAACATGTCGAGGAGGTCGTGCCCACGTTGTCCCAACATCAGGAAGATCCTCCATGCGCACCTCCGGAGGAGACGAGGACAGAGATTTGGGCCGACGGTACACAGTAAGTCAATTAGATGGTTTAGCATCATATATATCGTATATTTCTTTATTCATCGTATATTAACTTTTTCGATCAAAATAATTATCTCTGTATAGATATCGTCCATCGTTGGTTCAGAGACGCCTGGGCCAATTTCTGAGGAACAACTATGGTGGCCCTTAGATCAACTACTCTGAAGCTCCGGAGGAGAGGAAGGCATTCTGGTTTACGCACTTCCAGGTAAAAGTATATTAAATAAATCCTCTAATTTATGTATATTATATAACTTATCCGTGATGCTCACTTACTAAATTATTTATTGTATCAAACGTATTTCTATCCTCCGCACCGGGCCGAGTTGATCGAGCGGCTCTTTCCTACCGTTGCCGCCAAGCTTATCCGAGATGCTCTGGATGACCAGAAGGCTCGTGATCGTGCTGGAAAACTGATCCAAGTTTGGATCAGGCCTGAGCAGTGGACTGCGATGAGGGCTAGATTCGACGATCCGAGCTACAAGGAAAGGTCTGAGAAGGCCAAGGCGGCTAGGCGGAATGCTGCCAAGTGGTGTGGTGGCTCGATTCCGATGACGGAACATTTTCGTCGTTTGGTATGTTTTTTCTTTTAAAATATATTATTTTAATGTAAGTACCATAAAATGATAGTAGGAAAAAATGTTTAAGTTTAGTACTAAATAATATATTTTTAACAGGTACAAAGGGGTGAGGATGCAAACATGGTGACCGTCTTCTTGGCCACCCATCGCAAGGACGGAAATCTCATTGATGAGAGGGCCTCGCAGACCTATGTAAGTATTACTTTACTTTGTGTTAATTTTAATATAAATTAGGCAGTTATCGAGTTTCCAAACCTTTCTAGGCTGAGTATCTTAGGCTGCATGAGCGGGCGACTGCTAGTGCACCTACAGCTGGAGAGGCTGGTACTTCCTCGCAGCCCTCTCCAGCTCCGTCGGCGGACGACCTGTGGGTGACCGCAGCTGGTGGTCTCCAGAGGGGTACGTACTACGGTACGGGATCCTATGGTGCCCTGGTTGCGACGCAGTCATCTAGGGCCTCCCCGACAACTGTACATTCCACACAGCCCTCGCAGTCGTCGGCCAGAGTCCAGGAGGTCGTTGACCTTCAGATTGCATCTCTCCGTGACAAGTTGCTGCGAAGGATGGAGGAGAAGCCCAGGTCCCAGCCGCAGGCGGATGATCCGTCGCTCATCGCACGATTCGATATGCTCGACCGCAGCATCACGGAGCTCCGAGATTTGACAAATGATCTTAGAGCCTCAACAGACCGCAACATCATGGAGCTGCAGGCATCACAACTATCCATGGGCGAGAGGCTGACGATGATGCAGGATTCAATGGTTCATAGCAGTACGAGGCTGTTATCTACCATGGATTCTTACAACCAGCGACTCGCAGACTTGGAGCGGGTACGGCCTCCTGGTGCGCCTACATCGACACAGACTCCACCGACACAGACTCCACCGACGTTACTGCCTTCTCCATCGACATCGGTATCCATTCCACGGGAGCAGTATGAGCTGTTCTTATCCTTCATGTGCGCCGGTGGTCAGCCTCCTACAGATCCGCAGTAGTACAGCTAGTTGCTGGATATTTGTATTTTTTTATTATTTAGGATGAGATTGTATGGATATATATTTGCCGTATTCTTTACGATGATATTTGCTGGATGTTTTCTTTTCTTCAAATTTTATTATATTATTCATATTAAATATATTATTTTACCGGTGTTGAGTGTTCAACCCAAGGGGGTTGGCAAACCCAAAAATTCAACGGAGGGTTGCTCCGGGTCTATTTGTACAGATTATGATTTAATAAACTGCAGGAATAATAGTTTGGAAACAATTCAGTATTCATTTTTTTATTTTTTTGTAAAATTAGCGACATTTTTAGCGACGTTTAGCAACATTTAGCGACGTTTGTAAACGTCGCTAAATACGTCGTTAATATACGTCGCTAATGACGTCGCTAAAAATGTCGCTGTACGTCATTAATTAGCTGACATGGCAGTATTGCCAGGTCATTAAAGACATCGCTGTAACGTAGCTATATAAGTCGCTAAGTAGCGACGTTTACCGACGTTTGACAACGTCGCTAATTAGTGACGCTTCGTCGCTAATTTAGCGATAGATTTAGTCGCTAAAAAATGTCGTCATAACGACGTTTAACGACGTTTTTCCTTTCAGCGACGTGCTGGGTTCCGACTTCTGTGAAACGTCACTAATTACGTCGCTAAATATGATTAGCGACATTTTTTTGTCATTTAGCGACGTATTTTTACGTCGTTAATTTGACTTTTTCTGGTAGTGTATGGACGGACATCGAATATTCCAAATATTCTACGCAATGATGCAAGCCCAACAGCAGGTTCATCAAGAGGCTCAGTGTCACGAGGCAAAGAACCTGAGAAACAGTATAGTGACCGCACTAAAGCAGGCGAACCCACCAGCTAGACGGATATACGGGATCTATCACTAATTTTTGCCAGCTGAAGTCCTGTACATTTTCAGGCAAGGAGGAGCCCACTAAAGTTCATGAGTGGCTCACAAACACTCAACACCAATTGGAAGCAGCTGAGCTTCCGAGGGAGCGTTGGATGACTATCATCAGGATGCAGTTGACGGACAATACACATCACTGGTGGCTATCTGAGGAGAGACGGCTCGGACCGGATCGAGTTACTTCGGAGGAGTTCTCTAGACTCTTCCAGGATATGTACATTCCAGCCTTTGCCAGAGCGGAACTTAGGGATAATTTTAACCGCCTCATTCAAGGCAACATGACGGTAGAAGAGTACAATGCAGAGTTCATCCGTTTGAGTCGCTTCGCCCCTACTCTGATTCCGACAGAAGAGGAGAAGGCGGAGAAGTTCTTCGATGGACTTAGCTTTGAGCTACAGAGATTAATCGGCTCTATTGCACCTACTTCTTATAAGGACGTCCTTGCTGCAGTCTGACGCATGGAGCGCGTCACCAGGAGAGAGTCCAGCCTGAAACGACCGTTTATATCAGCACTAGCCAGAGCACCATACGGGGAGCCTGCAAAGCGACCGCAGATGAAACCAGCAAAGAGAGCAGTATCACAATCCCTAGCCCTTCCTACTTGTCACTACTGTGGCAAGGTAGGCCATATTGAGCGGGAGTATAGACTCAAATTAGAATTATGTTTAGCTTGCGGATCCAGTCAGCATTCAGTAAGGGATTGCCCTCAACGTCGAGAAGGAGCACCGTTGGTAACCCGGCAAGCTTTACCAACACCGGGAGGATATCAGCCGAGGTTACCCTTGGCACCACGGGCAACACTCTTCCAGCAGGCCCAACAATAGCAGATGGCACCACCACAAGGACGTGGACATACTTTTGCGATGACAGTGGAGGAGGAACAGACTCGAGGAGTAGTGAATATGAGTAAGATTTATTTTTATTATAGCTATCTATAATAGCGAGTATTCCTAGTAATACTTTAGCATGTGCCTGTTAGTTCTATTCCCTAGCCTAAACCTAGTATTATGTTAGCATGAACTTGTTAGTCTAGATTAGTAATATGTCAGTGCTACCCAAGTTTTTATTTCTTTCCTACGTGTTCTGCTTGAACAAAACCCTCACACTTCCTCTAGATTTCTCCTTGTTCATGGTTCCTTATTCTTTGTGTCGTGCTTCAACAAACATGTCGTGCAACCACATCATCTCTGCTGGAGCAAACCTTTCTTGACCAGTTATGTTTCATTTTCTTAATTGCAAGGATGCAATTCTTTTAAGGTGGGTAGATTATAAACACCCTGATTTTCTTACAATTTAATTAAATTTTTTTATTAATTATTATTGTAGAATTTTTTATTATTTTTAGTTACTTATAATAAATATTCATTCATGGATTTATATTTTTGTAAATTAAATTAATTATTAAAATTGTGCAAAAAATATATTTTTAGCTGTAAAATTAATAATAAAGTATTGCATAATTTTTTTGGAATTTATTGGGGTCCAAAACTATTTTTAATGACCATATATATATTAAACCAACCCAAACCGAACCAAACCGAACTAAACCGAACCGACCCAAACCAAACTAAACAAACCCGGATCCTAACCCGTACGCACCAACCCCCTAACCCTAAACCCGAAACCCACCAGCCCGAAACACCCCATCTACTGCTACGGTACCAAAACCCTGTAACCGAATCACCCCCTCACTTCCTCTTCCAAAACGGC
This sequence comes from Iris macrosiphon, assembly GCA_036927795.1. NCBI lineage: Eukaryota > Viridiplantae > Streptophyta > Magnoliopsida > Asparagales > Iridaceae > Iris > Iris macrosiphon. The sequence continues at coordinate 166,936,365 of JAYESA010000010.1, read as the reverse complement.
CCCGACCCCCTCACTTCAGCTCCCTGTAACGCCATCCCCTCACCCCTATTTAAATCCTAGCCTAGCCGACCACCACCACCCTTAACTCCTCTACCACCCCGACCAACCTCAACCGTTAACGACCAACCGACAGCCGCTGCCGCACACCACAAAAAGCTACCGTGCAGCAGCCTAAAATTCTGAGCAAACAACACAGCGAGGTACCCATCTTCTAGCCTTTGTATCTTCCTGCACAGTAATCAAAATATCAACCCGTTGAATCCTATGCGAAGACCACATGACCCTCTTGAATCCTGTATAATTAGTTCAGTGTATCGTATCCTATGTCAATCGCAATTCGCGATGCAAAAAAGGAAAAAAATAACCAATTTTGTAGTTCAGAAACTGTCCCAACCACCCATGTTCATGTCTGTTTTTCTTCCAACCAAGTTAATATTTTTAAATTCTACTTGAATAGTAATTTAGACAACGTAACCAAGATTTAAACTCTTTAATTAGTTTATTTTAATTCGTTCTATGCTTTAATTTATTCGTTGTTGAATTTGACCAAAAACTAAGTTTTCTAAACTCGAATTTTTTTGAAATGGGGTGCGTCCTGCTAAACGAGGTAACTTTGTCATGTGCAAATTATACCGAAAGGCGCGTATCGTCAACGCGGACGTATGAGATTTTGCGAAAGTTGATTTAGATATGCGTGCACACCGAAATCAACGCGTATTCGTTGAAAAATCCAATATTGGCCTGTTCTGACACTCGTCATAATTTCGTGTGTGCTTGTCGTTTTGCAACAAAACTTACACCATCGGATTTGTAGCGTTACGCTGGTCTTGTGACCCAAGTTTGGTTCGATTCTGAGATCGTTGATGAAATCCCATTTTCGTGGGCCCATAGTTCCACTTGACGGGCGATTTCGTGACCGGTTTATCGAAATCCAGTTCTGGATATTTTGTTGGGTTCGTATGATTGTCCTAGACTTATAGACACCAAGTTTGACGAATTTGGAGAACTTTATCTCTGGCACATTTTTTGGTGCGAAGTGGGCCACATGTGGACCCCGCTTTGACCAGAAACTGTCAATTCTGCCCCAGTATCCAAATTGGACTTATAGGTAGTCAATTTTAGTTATTTCAAGTTTTCTGAGAGCAATGGTAATATTTGTTTCAGCATTCGGAGGCATACATGGATATTCCACTTATATCGGAGCAACTTACGGAGCTCAGAACCCAGGCAAGTGTACCTTGCCAACTTGCAATAGCTCATGTGATATTATTTGCTTGTATTCTTTCTATATAATTTTGTGTTATACCTGTTCAACCTAGGATCGTGATACGTTGCTTAAAGTCCAACAAGATTTGGGTGTCGACACCGTACGCGGAGTCGTGTAACGTCAATTAGAGAGTTGATACCACAATCCCATTTTTACGTGCTTGTACTACTAGCACGACAGACCATAGGACACCTGACACTGATTACATAAGACATAGTTCGTCTTGATGTATTTCTTAAACCAGGATTCTGTGTAGGACTATAGGCTTCATAACGTTTACAGACATACTTATATACTTGTACTTATGACTCATGTTGATAGATAGAGGTCTTGGTCCTGTGTGTTACTATGTGATACGTGAGGTTACATGGGAGGGAAGAGTCTCACCATACTACAAGCTAATTATATATATATATATATATACTACATTACTGATGGTGCCTTAGACTCTGTTTTTGGCACATTTACTGGCCCTTCAAGATATTACATGCTGCTATGGGCTCCCCGACACAGGGCCTATAGTAGTTTCAGCCTGAGTATGAGTAATGCTCTCATTTGTATTTCACATAGCTGGTTACATAGCTTGTCCTGAGGATCTTTTTTTACTTACTGCATTTTATTTGGCTTGAGTGTTTATTGTACCTTGCTATGTCCCCTGAGGACCTGGATCCGGATTATGTCTCCAGGTATATCAGAGGAGGATTACCCCGAGATATACGGGATGTGAGCTGACGTTGGAGCAGTACTGACACTAGAGGACGAGGTTGTGCCAGAGGATTTCTCTTGAGTATTCTGTTACATACTCAGTTATTTATGCTTCAAGTTATATCATATCTTGACTCATGGACTTATGTATTGACTTATTTTATCGGGTTGTTCCCCGAGACACTACAAATATTGACTTAATGATAGACTATTTCCTTTATCTATTATCTTGATTAGTCTATCATATTTAGTTATGTTTCTTTTTGTGGATGAGATTAGAATTATTCTGTGATAGATTTTAGGCTGCATTTTTATTACAGCTTAAGTGCACTCTAACGGGTCCATTAAATTGGGTTTGCCCATTGGAGTTATGTTGCTGGCCATTGCCACGTGGCTACTCCCTCGGTATTTTGGGACTGGGGCGTGACATAATTTTTGTGGTGGCCCATGCAGGTCTACAACTATGTTGCTTCGGTTTTAACTAAGGAACCGAGCAAGCCTGCAATTAGAATATGATAAATTATAGAATCTCATCCACTTGTTGATCTGTTCTTGACCTCTATATCGACTTCAAAATAATTTTTGACTTGCATCCTGCCTTGATTCCTCTGTGCACCTCTCATAGTTTACTTTGAATGCAGAGTAATGGATCCACGAGCCGACGACGAGACTTTCGTAGGTACACCATAAGGTGCTGTGGTCACCTACGACGATGGAGTGACACCATTGGGTGGAGATCCATCCACTCAACAAAGCAATCAAACAGATCAGTACGCCTCGAGATTTCAACGAGACGATATTCCACCACCGTCGTAATTCACTCAACTGATGCCAGTTTTTCTACCAGGATAGCCTATGAACGGACAACAGATATTCTAAATATTTTACGCAATGATGTAAGCCCAACAACAGGTTCATCAAGAGGCTTAGTGTCACGAGGCAGAGAACTTGAGAAACAGTATAGTGACCGCACTAAAGCGGGCGAACCAACCAGCTAGACGGACATCGACGGGATCTATCATAAATTTTTGTCGCTGAAGTCCCGTACGTTTTCAGGCAAGGAGGAGCCCACTGAAGTTCATGAGTGGCTCACAAACACTCAACACCAATTGAAAGCAGCTGAGCTTCCGAGGGAGCGTTGGATGACTGTCGTCAGGATGCAGTTGACGGGCAATGCACATCACTGGTGGCCATCTGAGGAGAGACGGCTCGGACCGGACCGCGTTACTTGGGAGGAGTTCTCTAGACTCTTCCAGGAGATGTATATTCCAGCCATTGCCAGAGCAAAACTTAGGGATAAGTTTAACCGCCTCATTCAAGGCAACATGATGGTAGAAGAGGACAATGCAGAGTTCATCCATTTAAGTCGCTTCGCCCCTAGTCTGATACCGATATAAGAGGAGAAGGCAGAGAAGTTCTTCGATGGACTTAGCTTTGAGCTACAGAGATTAATCGGCCCCGTTGCACCTACTTCTTATACGGACGTCCTTGCTGTAGCCCGACGCATGGAGTGTGTCACCAGAAGAGAGTCCAGCCTGAAATGGCCGTTCATATCAGCACCAGCCAGAGCACCACATGGAGAGCTTGCAAAGCGACCCCAGATGAAACCACCAAAGAGAGCAGTTCCATAATTCCTAGCCCTTCTTTCTTGTCACTACTGTGGCAAGGTAGGACATATTAAGAGGGAGTGTAGACTCAAATTGGGATTATGTTTAGCTTGTGGATCCAGTCAGCATTCAGTAAGGGATTGCCCTGAGCATCGAGAAGGAGCACCGATGGTAAACTGACAAGCATTACCAGCACCTGGAGGATATCAGTTGAGGCCACCCTTGGCACCACGGGCAGCACTCTTCTAGCAGGCCCAGCAACAGCAGAGGGCACCACCACAAGGACGTGGACAAGCTTTTGCGATGACAGTGGAGGAGGCACAGACTTGAGGAGTAGCGAATATGAGTAAGATTTAGTTTTATCATAGCTATCTATAATAGCGAGTATTCCTAGTAATACTTTAGCATGTGCCTGTTAGTTCCATTTTCTAGCCTAAACCTAGTATTATGTTAACATGAACTTGTTAGTCTAGATTAGTAATATGTTAGTGCTATCCAAGTTTTTATTTCTTTCCTACATGTTCTGCTTGAACAAAACCCTCACACTTCCTCTTGATTTTTCCTTGTTCATGTTTCCTTATTCTTTGTGACGTGCTTCAACAAACATGTCTTGCAACCACATCATCTCTTCTGGAGCAAACCTTTCTTGACCGGTTATGTTTTATTTTCGTAATTACGAGGATGCAATTATTTTAAGGTGGGTAGATTGTAAACACCCTAATTTTTTAGAATTTAATTTAAAAAAATTATTAATTATTATTGTAGAAATTTATATTATTTTTAGTTAATTATAATAAATGTTCGTTCATGGATTTATATTTTTGTGAATTAAATTAATTATTAAAATTATGCAAAATATATATTTTTGGGTGTAAAATTAATAATAAAATATTGTGTAATTTTTCTGAAATTTATTGGGGCCCAAAACTATTTTTAATAACCATATGTATATATTAAACCAACCCAAACCGAACCAACCCAAACGAAACTAAACAAACCCGGATCCTAACCCATACCCACCAACCCACTAACCGTAAACCAGAAATCCACCAGCCCGAAACCCCCCAACTACTACTACAGTACCAAACCCCTGTAACCGAATCACCCCCTCACTTCCTCTTCCAAAACGACCCCGACCCCCTTACTTCAGCTCCCTGTAACGCCCTTCCCTCAACCCTATTTAAACCGTAGCCTAGTCGACCACCACCACCATCAACTCCTCTACCACCCCGACCAACCTCAGCTGCTGACGACCGCCGGACAGTCACCGCCACACGCCGTAAGAAGCCACCATACAGCCGCCCAAAATCCTGAGTAAACAACATAGCGAGGTACCCATCTTCTAGCCTTTGTATCTCCCTGCACAGTAATCAAAATGTCGACCCGTCGAATCCTATGCAAAGACCACATGACTCTCTTGAATCCTGTGTAATTAGTTTGGTGTATTGTGTCCTGTATCAGTCGTAATTCGTGACGCAAAACAGGAAAAAAAATGACCATTTTTTAGTTCAGAAACTCTTCCAACCATCCATGTTAATGTCTGTTTTTCTTCCAACATAGTTAATATTTTTAAATTTTACTTGAATAGTAATTTAGACAACATAACCGAGATTTAATATCTTTAATTAGTTTATTTTAATTTGTTCTATGCTATGATTTATTTGCTGTTGAATTTGACTTAAATTTATTTTTCAAAACCCAAATTTTCTCGAAACGGTGTGCGTCCCGCTAAAGGAGGTAACTTCATCTTGTGCGAATTGTACTGAAAGGCGCATATCGTTAATGCGGACGTGTGGGATTTTGCGAAAGTTAATTTGGATGTGCGTGTACACCGGAATCAACGCGTATCCGTCGAAAAATCTCGTATCGGCCTGTTCTGACACTCGTCATAATTTCGTGTGTGCTTATCATTTTGCAACGGAACTTATGCCATCGGATTCGTAGCATTACGCTGGTCCTGTGACCCAAGTTTGGTTCGATTCTGAGAACCTTGACGAAATCCTGTTTTCGTAGCCCCCACAGTTCTACTTGACGGACGATTTCGTGACTGGCTCATCAAAATCTAATTTTGAATGTTCCGTTCGGTTCATATTATCGTTATGGACTCGTAGACACTAAGTTTGACGAATTTGGAGAACTTTGTCTCTGGCACATTTTTCGGTGGAAAGTGGGCAACACTTGGATCCTGTTTTGACCAGAAATTGTCAATTATGCCCCTATGTCCAAATTAGACTTATGAGTAGTCAATATTAGCTATTTCAAGTTTTCTGAGAGCAATGGTGATATTTATTTCAGCATTCAGAGGCGTACCTGGAGATTTAACTTATATCGGAGCAACTGACGGAACTCAAAACCCATGCAAGTGTACCTTGCCAACTTGTAGTAGCTCATGTGATATTATTTGGTTGTATTATTTTTATATACTTCTGTGTTGTACCTGTTCGAACTAGGACCGAGAGACGTTGCTTAACGTCCGAACAAGATTCGGGTGTCAACGTCGTACGCAAAGTCGTGTAACGTCACTTAGATAGTTGATACCACGATCCCATTTTTACGTGCTTGCACTACTAGCACGACAGACCATAGGACACCTACCACTGATTACATGAGACATAGTTCGTCTTGATGTATTTCTTGTACCAGGATTCTGTGTAGGACTATAGGCTTCATGATGTTTACAAACATACTTATATACTTGTACTTATGACTCATGGTGATAGATAGAGGTCTTGGCCCTACGTATTACTATGTGATACGTGAGGTTACATGGGAGGAGAGAGTCTCACCATACTACCGGCTGATTATATATATATATATATATATATATATATATATATATATATATATATATATACTACATTACTGGTGGTACCTTAGACTCTGTCTTTGGCACATTTACTGGCCCTTCGAGATATTACATGCTGCTATGGGATCCCCGACACAGAGCCTGTAGTAGTTTCAGCCTGCATATGAGTAATGCTCTCATTTGTATTTCACATAGTTGGTTACATAACTTGCCCTGAGGATCTGTTTTTACTTACTGCATTTCATTTGGCTTGAGTGTTTATTGTACCTTGCTATGTCCCCTAAGGACCTGGATCCAGATTATGTCACCAGGATCAACAGAGGAGGATTACCCCAAGATATACGGGACATGAGCGCTGGAGCGGTACTGGCACTAGAGGACGAGATTGTGCCAGAAGATTTCTCCTGAGTATTCTGTTACATACTCAGTTATTTATGCTTCAAGTTATATCATATCTTGACTCATGGACTTAGGTATTGACTTATTTTACCGGGTTGTTCCCCGAGACACTACAAATGTTGACTTAATGATGGACTATTTCCTTTATCTATTATCTTAATTAGTCTATCATATTTAGTTATGTTTCTTTATGTGGATGAGATTAGAATTATTTTGTGATAGATGGTGTAGAATGCATTTTTATTACAGCTTAAGTGCACTCTAACGGGTCCATTAAATTGGATTTGTCTATTGGAGTTGTGCTGTTGGCCATTGCCACGTGTCTAGTCCCTCAATATTTTGGAACTGGAACGTGACATTAAGACCATGTCTGCTAATGAAAAATACCTTGGTCACTTCCTCCTTCTCCCAAAGAGACATATTGCTACTGACTCTAAACTCATTACAACTAGTGAGGCCAAACTGGCTGGATGGATGGGGAAGTGCCTGTCACATGCGGGCAAAACTATTCTTATCAAGGCTGCTCTTGCTTCTATCCCTAACTATTATTTCTCTTCCTATCTGCTACCAAAACAAGTCATCAACAAGCTTGCAACGTCAAATTCTGTTCTGGTGGGGTGGGAATAACAACACTAAACAGATTTACTTCTCTACTTGGAGGACGTTTACCAAACCAAAATCACATGGTGGATTAGCAATTAGAGATCCTAGGATCTCGAATGAAGCTCTGATTACCAAACTTGCTTGACGGTTCATAAATAATCCTAATGATGAATGAGTTAACTTATTGAATGTCAAGTATCTCTCCAAACATAGCTTCTGGTCCGTGGAGGAATCACACTTAGCTGATATCTCTTGTATTTGGTCGGGTATCCTCAAATGTAGATCTCATTTGATCAACATTGCCTACTGATCAATAGGCAATGGAGTTGACAGAAACATTTGGCTAGACCCCTGGGTTCCTTCAAGGCCTTGTTTCAGAGTTTATGGATACGAAGGAGCTGACAAAGTGGTTACTCTGGTTTGTGATCTCATTAATTTAGACACTTGCACATGGAAAAAGGAATTTATATATCATCTATTCCATCAGCATGAAGCCGCTGATATTTTGAAATTATCTCTGAATCCATACTGCCAGGATGATAAAATGATATGGAAGCATACGAGCAATGGCATTCTAAATTCCAAATCTGCATACTAATATATTTTTCAGTCAAAATCAGAGTTCTTGCTCCAATTTGTTGTCTGAATTGAAAGATTGGAATGAGTTTTGGAAATTACACCACATTTGTCCGATATTTATCTTTTTCATATACTACAAAAATACACTGTTTTAGCGACGAAATTATCCGTCGCTAAAATGCATATTTTTGTCGCTATTTGCATTTAGCGACTGATTAGCGACGAAAATATTCCGTCAGAAAAATTAACGTCGGTACAAAAATTTTGTCGCTAATCCGTCGGATTAGCGACGGAATGATCTACATAAAACCAGCGACGGATCAGTGACGTATAAATTTTGTCCCTAATCTTTTTTGACTACTTACCGACATAATAGCGACGGATTATGTGAGCTAAATTTTGTCATAATTTTCAGAAGATTTTGCACATTCAGGGCTCACAGAGTTCGTCGATAATCCGTCGCTAAGTCGTCACTCTCAGTGACGGATTAGCGACCGAAGTTGGAGAAGAACTTTGATACATGTTTGGCATATTTATGTGTATCAGACATTTTAAAGACGGAATAGTTCGTCGCTAGGTAGTCGATGGCCTGAGATTTTTCGTCGGCAATTCGTCGCTGACCTGAAATTTTTCAGATTTTCTATCGCTATTACGTCGCCAGTCGATTGCTAAAGGTAATATTTTTCCTAGAAATCAATTTCTGATGAGCATATACCGGTTATACATTCACCAATTTTCACAAAAATAAATTTTACACAAGTAAATTCCACACAAACTAATAAAACCCACACAAACATGTACAAATGTTATATATAATAAAATAATAAAGTAAAGTAATCTAAACATGTACAAATAACTGTTATACAATCCCACAAATTCAAATAAATACAATCAAGTCAAAAAAATACAACCAACTTAAAAAAATCCCTCAAATTTAAAAAATTTATCACGTCGACGGTGGAGACGAAGGCGGCGGCGGCTGTCAGCTAGACATGTACTGCACCACAACCATAGAGATGATATTATGTAGATCATCAGGAGCAACGATAGACGGAGCAGTGGCAGGAGCCGTCGAAGGAGCTGGATGACCCATCGATGCCGTCGGAGGAGCTGGTGCCGTCGGAGGAGCTGGAGGACCCAACGTAGTAGCCGTCGTAGGAGCCGTCGTATTAGCCGTCGGAGGAGCAGGTTCTGCGGCATCACGAGTGGCTATCAACTGTCGGACCAGCCCATGAAGCTCATGCACAGTCATCGTGAGATGCTCCAGAGATATCGCACGAGAAGGAACGCCGGAGCCGGGCACTCATGGAGATGGAGTAGCCGTCAAAGGAGTTCTGGAAAGAACCGACGGCTGGGATGCCAACGATCCGGTACCGTACACGTTGTCGTATTTTTCCCTCCCGACAGCTTTTATCCACCGATCGTTTCTCTCAGTCGTCATACTGCTCTCAGCGCCCCCCTCAAACGTCTCATACGTCTCCTATATTTATTTATATAAATAGGTTTAGAGTTAAGGATTTTAGATTTATATGTGCTATAGTTGATTTTGGTTAGAGGTCATATTAGATACTATATATCATAGTATATGTATATAATTTAAGTTATATTTGCTATATTTGATTTTTATGATATCTTAAAATAGGATATTAACCAAGGTTCAAAGTATCTGAATCGGAATTGGTATCAGACCATTCCCTTGAGGTTTAAAGTAAATTGAATGAAATTATAATTTACAGTATTTACAGTATTTACAGTTTTGTTTCTTAAAATAGGATATTAACCAAGGTGCATAATTTTAAGTATTTACAGTATTGTTTCTTAGTATTTTTGAAATTGAATGAAATAGTAATCACCCTTGTCGATTAATTTACATGCGATAGATAACTTTTTCTCTTTTATATGCTTTTACAATCTTAATATAACCTAATATAACTTCATAAACCATCAGAATGGATAAAAAATCAACCTGGAAATTAGGAAATGTCATAATTTGACTGTTTGACCTAAAGTTGACCTAGTATGACGGTTTAGACCTAGAAACCTATAATCTAATTAAAATATAAAATAATCTAATTAAATTGATAACATTTTATAAATACATCTTACATATGCTTTGGCGACCCGCTTATCTACGAGCTTCCCATCTTTTTTTCTTTTGTGGGTTCACTGGAAGATTGTTGGGAAGTCGACGGTCTTGGGGTCTGTTTTGGCTCTGGCGGCCTCATCGCACTGTAAAAATTAAGCAATTAATACATAAGCAAAAAAAAATTAGAATTACAAAAAAATCGATCTAGCGAAATTTTTTAATACTAACCATCAGTCGAAAATGCTCAGCGGTCGGAAAGGATCCACCAGTATGGAGACCACCCTTACCACGGGCAGCCTTCACCTTCTCGCAGTTGGTCTTGTAGGCTGCGGTGTCCATCTTATTCTTTATCTCCTCCTAGTATTCCACCTTCAGCCACTCCTTGCGGTGATCCAGTCCATATAACGCATGCGCCTTCTGGTCATTGATCATATCTCTCAACCTCTTGCTGGCAACGGTCTTGTAGCACTTCCAGATATCACTATCTCTATGATCTGGCCACCAGTACAACCTCTGTAAATTAGAAAAATATTTTTATTATTGAAATAAAAAATATATATTATTATAAATAAAATTCATATACATACCCCGAGTTTCTCCAACCAATCGAATCGTCGATCGAGCGGGATGTCACTGGAGTTGATATAAGGGCCATCAAAGTAGCTCTGCATGATCTCCACCAGATCATTCCCAGCCTTGATCAGAAAGAATCTAAAATAAGTAGACAATATACAATTAGAATAAAAAATACAAAATAAATGTGTGAATTGACAAATAAATACTTACATCGCTCCATCGACCCATAGCTCTGGATGATAGATATTGGCTGGCCTCTCTGGTAGAGTAGGGGGGTCTGCAAATCCTAGACGGTGGACATATACTCCGTTGTCCACAAGAAGGCATGGAAATGGATTTGCTCCTGTGGGAGCAACTGGTGGAGTAGCCGGTGTAGTAGTTCCGGTAGTGGCTGGAGTAGAAGAAGGGGTAGCAGCTGATAGAAATTCGGCTCCTACTGAAGAACGAGTATATGGCGGGGATAAACCATCTGCCGTATCTACAAACTCGTCCTCTTGGTATGCTAGATCCCCAACATTATATGTGTTTCTAGCTTTAGTTTTACATACAACCTACCAATCTTTATTATTGCTTCGTCGACTAGGATAACTCGTATAATACACTTGAACCGTTTGACTAGCTAACACAAATGGTTCAAAACCTATATATCTTTTTTCATATACTATATCAACAAACCCGAACTATTTGTCAATTTTTCATCCTTGCTTCGGTGTTGTGTCGAACCAATCACATTTTAAAACATAATTTTTGTCTCATAAGAGTAATCCAGCTCCACGATATCTCTTAGTACACCATAATAGTCAAATTCTGGATCAACATCGTAGACTGAACTCCTCACGCATACTCCAGAATTCTTTGTATAATTAGCCTCCTTATCGATAAATGATTGATTAATAGACTTTTCACTAGTTCTAAATTTGAAGTTATTGATGGTGTATCCAACCCAAAATTTTGTCCTCTTGCTTGGTCCGATAGCTAATGCTCGAAGTCATTCGTTCTGTAAGTCTGTACCAGAACGAAAAACCTGAAATATCACGTATCATATAGACATTAGACAAAGATTGGTCTGAATGATAAATTTAGAATGCTTAATATTTAGGATCCGTACATAATTATGGAACCACGATAAAAAAATTCTATCAACCTCTCGAGCAAGATCATCTTCATTAATATTAGGTCTCTCTAATTTTTACCTCAGCTCTAAAAGTACTGTGAAAATAAGGAGAACAGTTAGAGCAATTATTTTTCAAGTATATAAAAAATTAAAATATCTAGGAAATATGTGTCGCTTACTTCTCAATATCTTGTATCTCTTTTATATCACTATTTAACAATATATACCGATGAGCGGCTTCAAACTCATCGTCTTTCAACCAACATACTTTAGTAGCACTTGTGGGCTTCCCTTCCATATTGAAGATAGTGTGGATTACACTATTCGGGGCATAAACCCCACCGTCATCATTCTTTGGGGCTCTATTGTGATTTGTTCTGATATGAGTATCAAAGTAGATGGAGCAGAACTTTGAAACCTCCTTAATAATATATGTTTTACATATCGAAGCTTCTACATGAGCCTTATTGGTAACCTTCTTCTTCAGGTGATGTATATACCTATAGATAATATATTGAATCTTAGAAATATTTGAATAAAGAAATTATTAGTATAAAGAATTTATACCTCTCAAATGGATACATCCATCGATAATGGACGGGGGCACCGATACGTGCTTCGTATGCAAGATGAATCGGCAAATGCTCCGTACTATCAAAAAAAATCGTGGGGAAGCACCCTTTCTAACTTACACAATATCAATACAATATTCTCCTCCAGTTCTATTATATGTTGTACCGTTAACTTGCTTGAACACAAATCTCTAAAGAATATAGATAATTCGGCCAACGGAGTCCATACTTGATGAGGCAATATATCTCTCAGAGCAATAGGTAGTAATCTCTCCATAAACATATGACAATCACGACTCTTTATCCCTGTCAGCTTGCGTTCGTTGAGATCAACACATCTTGCCAGATTTGACAGTAGCCATAAGAAAATCTCAACTTTGAAATTCAGTTGCATATTATCAATTTATCCTCCCTACTCAATGTAAATGGCACTGGAAATTGACCCAATTGCCGTTTCCACTTCATTTTAGGTACAAATCTGAATGCCTGCAAATAATTTCCAAGTCCTTTCTTACTTTGAAATTGTATATTTTTCCCTTGTTATCCATCACCGTATTGAAGATATTGTCGAATACATTCTTTTCGATATACATGACATCAAGATTGTGCCTTATGAGATTGTCCTTCCAATAAGGTAAGTCCTAAAAGATACTTTGCTTCGTCCAATTATGCCTACGTCTGAACCCTTCAAAGTGATCGGCCAATATCGGATCTTCCATCACAGTCGGCAATCCATCTACCTCTTTCCAAACTTTATCTCCTGTCAGTCTTAACGGGGGAGAAGATAGTTCCTGTTTACCATCTCTAAAGGCATCTATATTCCTTCTCCACGGATGTGACGCAGGAAGGAACTGACTGTGACAATCAAAAATTATGCTTTTCCTCCATTCTGGAGATAAAATGCCTTACTCTTTTCCATAAATATTGGACAAGACAAAGTACCATGAGTACTCCACCCTGATAACATCTCATATGTTGAAAAAATGTTGATGGTTCACATGAGAGACCCTCTCATCTAAAAGTTCTGCTCCTTCGATATATCATATGTCCGAACGTCGAATTGCCATAATTTTTTTAACTCATCCACCAATGGCTGCAAGTAGATATCGATGTTCTTCTTTGGATTTTTCAAACCGAGTATAATAAGTGTCAAGAATATTTTAGGATTCTTCATGCACATCTACGGTGGTAGATTGTAAGGAGTCAAAATTATCGGCTAACAAGAGTACTGAGATGCCGATTGTCCGAAAGGAGTGAATCCATCAGAACATAAATCCAACCGGATATTCCTGGGCTTCCCAGCAAATTTAGGATGACACAGATCAAAATATTTTCATGCCTCTCCATCAAAAGGATGAGATAATTCTCCTTCATCCATCTTTCATTCCTTGCTATGCCATGTCATGTGTTGTGTTGTATTTGCGGACATATACATCATATGCATCCTCTTTGTGATTGACAAAAACTGCATGTACTTCTAGGGACGCAACCTTGCTCTGGAAGTTGACTTTTCTTTGTTCCAAATTAGCATATAACGGTCTGCATGACAGAAAATATATTTATCTTTATCATTATTCTCCTTGTAGTATAATATGCAACCATTTTGACAATAATCTATCTTTTCGTAGCCTAATCCGAGTTTTCGTATCATCATCTTTGACCTGTAGAAGTTTTCAGGCAACTTCTTTGATCCTTTGGCAATAACTCTCCAACAAACTGAATTATCCGATCGTAGCATTCTTACGGCAAGTTAAATCAGACTTTAGGTTCAACAACCGCATCACCAACGACATGACAGAATGAGAATCACAACCCGAGTATAACGGAGTATCGACATTCTTGATCATATCATAGAATTTCTTTGCATCAGGATTAGGATCCTCCGGATCAAAACTTGGATCGGCCGTATCAAATACCAACTTATGCGCAAGGTTTCGTGGTCGATATTCAAAGTTATCTCCGAGAGTGGACTCTTCTACCTCCGTATTGAAGAAGGAATGATGATATTACGAAAATAAAGGTTCTCCTTGAGCCATCCACTCCTTGTAGTTTGGTACGAAATCCTTCTTGTAGAGATGATCCCTCACGAGATCTACCTCTTTGAATGGTATATTATAAAATTTGACATAAGGACACTTGATGAACTTTCCATCCATGAAATAAGTTTTGACTATTGTGAAGCATTAAAAATCATGCAGGCCGCATAAAGGTCATGTCCCCTCAATAGAATAACCAAGCCACATAAAAGTTACATATGGTCTAAACCGTCAAGCCGCAAAAGAGCCACATGCGGTCTGAACAATCAAGTCGCAGAGAAGCCATATGCGGTCTGAACAATCAAGGCGTCGAGAAGCCATGTGCGGCCTAATCAACAAAATCAGATAAGAAGCTGCATAGTATACTATATACGGCCTGAACGACCATAGAACAGGGAGGTCGCATAAGGACCCCCTGACACAGATTTTGATGTTTGTCAAAGGCTCTGACACATCACTCATCACTCTAAGACGCTTTGAGACTCGTGAAGACGATGCCTCAGAAGAAGACAACGGGATACGTAAGCGCATTAATTGCTTCAAAAAAAGTGCCATGCCACGTGTTCCCTCGTATACGGCTACAAGATCCATGCGGCCTCGCCAATATGCGGCCAGAGTGTCCATTCGACCAAGGCCCAAACTAGAGCATGTATGTGGCTACACGACCCATGCGGCCTCGCCAACATGCGGCCAGAGTATCCATTCGACCAAGGCCCAAACGAGAGAACGTATGCAGCTACATGACCCATGCGGCATCACCAACATGCGGCCTAATTGTTATGCGGCCTCCAACTCACAAGATTTTCCCGTTACAACTGCTTTGATCTTCGCACAGTTGGTGCTGACTACGTGTCCAGCTGACCAAGTCACGCCCACAACGGGTTGATAACAACCCTGAGTTCTCATCAACAACATATCTCAACTAATACCACGTGACAATCTGCCCATGGCATGCGGCAATAGTTGCAACTATATTCTGTTAAAGGAGCTTTATGTGGCCACCAAACAAAGGCATATGCGGCACCCATAGCCCATCAGCATGATGGCTATAAATAGGAGCAACTTGAACGTTCTAAAGGTCAAATTTTTCTTCTTCAGAGAGACTAGACCAAGGGACTCGACTGGCTATTGGAAAACCTACACTCGAGCAAGAGAGAAGAGCTTATGCATCGGATCGTCCATGGAGTAAAGAGAGTTGCTACACTCCTAACCCTCCATCGTCACCCCCAAAAAATAAATTTGTACTTAGATTATTTTTTCGGACTTCTCTGTACCTTTTCTTAGTTTGTTAATCAAATCCAATTCTTTCAGTTCTCTTTTGATTTAAATGGCAAACAACTACTGGCGTATTTGAGAAATTTTTCAACGCCCGCTATAAAATTATCTGTCAAACCAATTCTACTCTCATGTCGTCGATTGTACATCCACGATCGGTCAACTAAGTATCGACTCATTGATTCTGCATGTACCATATATATTAATTCCAATAATATGGATTAATTAGATTCAAGATGAGTTAAGATATTTGCTAAATGATTAGTTAGTTAGGATACTTGATGAAGAAGTCTCATAAAGAACTAAATATTATAAAAGCTAGAGTTAGGATACTTGTTTTACACGTATCCAAAATTATACTTTCTCGACACTCATCCGAATATGGTCGATACATGTCTTAGCATAGTAAGGTCATAAAAGCAAGTAAAAAATAAACTTATCTATCCCATGTAAACTAATCGGCAAGGTGACTACTATTTTATTTTATTTTAAAACTACTAAGAAACAACACTATAAATAATTAAAATTATGCCTAAATGTATGAAATATATTTTCTAAAATATTATTAATTTATTAATAATTATTTTTTTTTCGATACAAAAAATTTGATACTCTGATCCGTAACCGACGATATGGCCGATACTCCAATTCGTAATTCTATATCTACTTCTAAGTACTTACTACCTAATTATAGTAACTACTAATTACTATTCATATTAGTACTCTAAAGTATAACTATAAACGACTATAATATAATTCAAATTTTTGATCGGTTTATTTGCGCTTTTTTTTGCTAATATATATAGTAACTAAATCTACCGAACTTTTTAAACCGAACCGAATAATGCTCACCCATATTTGTGACTGTGTCCATGTCAAAATCCAAATACAACAAACCCAAATCGTGTCCATGTCTGTATCGAGAAGAAATTTTTGGGAATCAACACTGTTTTGTCATGTGTCCATGTTTGTGTCGCATGTTGGTAAACCTAATTCAATTTTAAAACTAAAGTTTAACCTAAATCAAAACTATCCAATGTGTAGTGTGTCGGTGTCTGCATTTGTTTCATGTGTCTGTGTCCAAATCCTAAATCAAAATAACCTAATTAGGATCATTACCTGTTATTGTGGAGGATGGGGCTCCGTCTAGGCTATCAATTCTAATTTAGAGTGATATCGGAGAAATACAAGTATATCCCTTCACTCCTCATATCACATATTTATGTTTAGTATAAGTGTAGAATGTGGAGTTGGCCAAGGAGGCGACCCACGAGGATCTCTGCCTGGGAGGTGGAGAGTGTGTGTGGGTATCTGTGTTCTAGTGGTCGTGTCCAACGTATCATGTCTGCACGTGTCCAGTACCCAAATTTCAAATGAAAAAAATATGTATAACCACCAAATCCCAAATCCAATCATTAAACAAATGAAAACTAGGATTATGGTTTACCTTCGAGGAGGGGTAGTGGAGAGGGCGGTCGAGGAGAGGGGGGCCGGAGTGGGGGGTCAGGGGTGTCGAGGAGAGGAGGCGGAGGGGGGGGGTCAGGTAGGAGGGGGTCTTCGGAAAGATGTCGTCGCTCATCAAGGGAGGGGATCGAGGGAAGCTGTTGTAACACCCCGTTTCGCTCAAGCGGACTGCCGTCTCAAACGGCAATAGTGCAACTGTCCCGACCGGCTCTGCCTCAAACAACAAGCAAAAGATATCCAGACTTGTCCCTACAGGAATCCGGCTTGGACTTTCAGAGGCTCGCTTGACGTATCGCTCTACCGAGGCGAATCATCGCTAAGGTGGGTGGCTACTGTGAACTTGTCTTTGCTTAGCCAGCACACATAAAATCTGGAATATTCATGCTAGTCGCTAGGTGATTCACCCCCTGCATGCTAATAAATCCAACGCACCTAGCTAAGGGAATAATCCCAACTTGTATAGCTTGCTAGAACATGGAAACCGAAATACTGCTTATATACAGACCCTCGCATGCTAAGTCCCTTAACGGTTTCAACTCTCGGCTTACCTTCGGGTCCGAGCAACGTGCCTGCTTATGTTCCTTAGAAATGCATGCTTGTCTGCTTGAATGTTGCCTTGTTTTCATCCGACTCCGGGAGACTACTAAGTAGTCGTTCCGTGCATGATTGACCCTGCAAGTATCCTGGACCGTTAGGTCACCTGGCAGCCCCGAACCAGGGGAATGCATCAAAGCAAGTTATTCACTGTACAGAATCATGATTCAAGTATCTCTTGTACTCGTGTTCTTGTGTGCACTCGTGTTCTCTTGTTCTAGTGCACTCTTGTTCTCGTGTATCTCGTGATAATTGGAAAGACCCAACGATTGTATGTCGCGGACAACTCGGAAACGAGGTATAGTTCCACGGACGGTCACCGGGGCACTGGGACCGATCCGATCCGGATGGAACTCACGTATTGTGCTGTCCATTGTGCTGGACGAGATGGCATGCAATGCTCCTTGTTCTTTCGTTGCATACCATTATCTCCAGTAACTGAACCGTATTGTATAGTCCATTGTGCTGGACGGGATGGCATGTAGCGCCCCTTATACTTTTGCTGCATACCATTACCGCCAGTGACTATTGTCCATAATGGCTTTGCCAGCGACCGTGTTCATATAGATAAGTCATCCTCGCTTAGCGGCTATCCGCGTGCGAGTCACTGCATCGCATCAAGAACAACTAAACACCTGAACGATCCTGTTTAAACGACCCTCGTGTTTGCATATGCTTGCCTCCTGAATGCTTATACTTGTCGTGCGTGAATTAACATGTTTGCCTCAATGTTTGCCTTGGACAGGGAAGGAGATGGTAAGTTGGTAAGTCTCGCCGTGTTTCCTCTCATGTTGCACGGCGCACTGCCCGACACCATAGGCTATTCAATATCTGCATGAAACTGATCTTAAGGCAACTAGAAAGACAACTTAATAGTTGTGCACGGAACCTGTATTACGTGTTTGGATTTGTCGAGCGGGCGAGTAGCTTCCCCACCAGTGCATTCAATGTACTGATAATCCACCAGTTTGTATGCAGGGTGCGGGAGAACCTCGTTCGGTGCGGACGCCTCCAACGTGCGTGCTAAGGCGTGGACATCACTGCGAAGCAACGGTGCGTTCGGAACTGAAGCACATATACAAGACATAAGTTGTGAAAATCGCCTGAACATCGCCTCTACAATCATTCCACAATTGTAGCCACTTGGCACGCTTTTACTGTTTCAGAGAGAGGCAAGAGCGACTTGTAATCTCGGCTATACGCCGCCTATAACACATGTTCATATCAATAAAAGAGCTTGTTTTACTTCAACTTGTGTTTCAATGCTTCCGCTATATTTGTCAACTCAGAGAACCTGTTACCGATCGCCTATGCGTTTATGACTCCGCTGCACTCGGACAATCTGTGCGACTCTGTGGCTTAGAACTCTTACCGCCAGCCAATAAATCACGGCCTTGCACGGGCGCGGTTCACGCTCATGCGGCATCACGCCCGGATGGGTCAAGCGATCGTTCCGCGGGAGCGCTGGCGAGGGTGATTCCCGCCTAGCGGGAACGGCCGATTAGCTTGCGGGAGATCGGGGCGTGACAGCTGTCGTCCTCGTTGTCGGGAAGCTACCGCCGAAGGAGGAGTAGGAGGAGGAGAGGGGGTCGGAGGGTCGGGCATCGTGAGGAGGAGAGGAGGTCAGATGCCGGCGAAGGAGGAGAGGGGGTCGGGGACCAAGGGTGAGAGAAGAGAGAGAGAGAGAGAGTTTGGAAGAAAATAAAAATAAAACTGGAACATTAAATTTTAACGTTTGGCAGCGACATAATTTTTCGTCGCTATTTCGTCGCTGAGAAAAAATTGACACCACAACGACGGAATATCGACGAAAATTAATATATGTTTCTAATATAAATACATTAGTCGCTATGCCGTTGGTTTTTCGTCGCTACACCAACGACATAATTTGATCCGTCACTATTTTACAGTATTTTTGTAGTGATACGGAGGGCTATTAAGTACCAATTCCATTGCTATTGTAGAGGACATCCAAAGACGAATTCATAGTTTCGACCCAACGTGTTCCCGATGTCAGGTCCACATTGAAACTAACGACCACCTTCTTTTACATTATATATATGCAGGAGGAGCATGGCAGCATCTGGATCCCAACCAGCGCGATTTTCTTCCACATTCAATAGTGCAATCTTTCATCCAAAGTATTCTTGACGAGGACGACTATGAATACACAACGGCAAGCTTCTACCTTATGTGGAAGTCGAGGAATGCGTTCCTATTCAAACAACAAGCCATTGATAGTGTTGATATGGTATGTTGGATGTCATATTTAAGTATAGTATAAGCACATGGAAATATCTTGAAAACATATTTGGGATGCCAGAATATGTCACAGGATATTCCATTATAAGATTATTGTCATTGAGATCATTGGCATTATGATGTCATTGTCTCTGAATCGATAAGATTTAGAGAGAAATAAGAAGGGTACAATTTAAACATTACTTCATCAGGAATTGGCCTGATTTACGAAGACACCTTGTGCAACTAGTTCCCCCCAATACCGACACTATCAATCACAAAACTATGGAAATTCCATGGTGAGTTAGGCACATTATTGAGGAGGCACGCACAATCTTTCGTAGCAGCAATAATATTTCATTCAACTTTACTCCTAGAGAAGCGAATGAGATCGCTCACTCTTTGGCAAATCACTTCTTGATCCATGATCTTTCTGGTTCTACAAAAAAAATTTGTTGAACCTCCCTTAGGTATTTTGGTCCATATCTGTAATGATATGGCCAAACTTAATTCTTCTTTAATTTAACGAAAGTCATTTTCATACAAAAAAAAAATGGATGTAGTCCACATTGCGTGAACCTTGCTAAGTCTAGGTGTTCGAGTGATTGCTTGGTTTTTAGTTATAACCAAATATTATAAAATAAAGGAAATAAACATTGATGTTTGAAAAATAAAACACTACCAGAATAACACATATTAGCGACGCCTAAAAACGTCGCTAATAGGTAAACTTACGTCGCTAAAATAATTTAGCGATGTAATTAGCGACGTTTTTACGGTATCGCGTATTTCATGGTCGCTGACAACAAAAATGTCGCTAGTCATCACTATAGCTACGACGATTAGCGACGACACGTCGTTAAAATGGTGGCAAAATATTTGGTCGCAAAACGTCGCTACATTAGCGACATATCGCAAATAGGTAAACTAACGTCGCTAAAATAATTTAGCGATATAATTAGCGACGTTTTTACGGTGTCGCGTATTTCATGGTCGTTGACAACAAAAATATCGCTAGTCATCACTGTAGCTACGACGATTAGCGACGACACGTCGTTAAAATGGCGGAAAAATATTTGGTCGCAAAACGTCGCTACATTAGCGACATTTTGCTACAAAAATGCTGACATGGCAAGTTTTGCCATGTCAGCTTGTTAGCGATATTTAGCGACATACTAGCGACGTCCTTGGTATCAGGTAGCGACGTTCCGATATTTTTAAGCGACATAAATGTACGTCACAATACGTCGCAGCACGTCGCTAAATTAAAAAAAATTAAAAAAATAGAATGCAGCTTGTAAAATATTTTTCAACAAAACTCTACTTACAGTTATAAAATCACAGTTTATATAAATAGAACCGGAGCAACCCCCCGTTGAATTTCCTGGGTTCGCCGACCCCTTCGGTGGAACACTCAACACCGAAATTTTTTGGTGTACAGTTAATATGAATAATAAACTAAACTCACAAAGAAAGAAATCTACAAAGTTACATTACACTAAATATGTCCCAAGAAGTAGATAAATGAATTTAAAATATGTGTCACATGCGTCTCAAAATATAATAAAAAGTATAAAATAAATACATCAAAGACCCAAGAATGGGCCAATACACACAAACATACTAAAAACTGTCCAAATAAGGACTACTACTGATCAGGAGGAGCACCGCCGCATATCTGGGATAGAAGGAACTCATACTGCTCCTGTGAAAGCGTCACCGA
The DNA here is from genome assembly GCA_036927795.1 of Iris macrosiphon. NCBI lineage: Eukaryota > Viridiplantae > Streptophyta > Magnoliopsida > Asparagales > Iridaceae > Iris > Iris macrosiphon. The sequence continues at coordinate 166,914,718 of JAYESA010000010.1, read as the reverse complement.
TGCCGATGGAGGAGGTAGTAATGGAGTCAGTTTAGATGTCGGCGGACCAGGAGGACATATCTACTCCAATGCTAGCAGTCGAGCATTGTATGAATCCATGGCAGATACCACCCTCGAAGTATTCTCCGCCACCGACCGGCTCAACAAATCCTATGCCGCATGGATCCTCGCAAGTGAGTCGCTCATGGCCGTGTGCGACCCCTCCAACTCCGTATGTCTGCACTCCGTAGACGTGACCAAAGTTGCAAAGCTGAGCGCTGTCGTCTGGCCCATAGTCCTGAGCTCCATAAGGCTATGCTCTGTCATATGGCTCAGAGTCCTGAGCTCCATAAGGCTATGCTCGAGCGAATCAAAATGTGCGGTGATCGTCGTATCATCCATCTGCGGAGTAGACTGTGGCCGCTCCGTAATTCTCCATAGAAACTCATCACGCAGGTCAACAATCTGACGGTCAACGCTCTCCTGGGCTCATGTCAACACCTACAAAGGTGGCAGGGAACACACACTGACAGAGGGCGCCCTGGATGACTGCGTCACAACATAGGAAGCCGTAGGATCCCGTTTTGTATTACGTACCCCTCTGAAGACTACCAACGGAGGTCATCCAGAGCTCATTTGCCGACGAAGCTATAGAGGGCTGCGAGGAAGTACCAACCCCTCCCTCTGCAGGTGAACTAGCAATCGCCCGCTCACGTAGTTTAAAATACTCGTCCTAGAAAAATGGTTGTTAACGTATAAGTTACTTATTACTAACTATATAGATATCTATTTTCATATTTTATAAATTATATTAAAACTAACAAAGGATAGTAAAATGTACATAAGTTTGCGTGGCCTTCTCATCGATAAGCTTTCCGCCCTTCCGATGGGTGGCCAGGAAGACTGTCACCATGTTGGCGTCCTCACCTCCTCTGTACCTGTTAAAAATTATATTGTTTGTTATTAAAATTTGTTATTAAAATTAAACATCTTATCCTACTTATACTAAAATAATATATATTCAATAGAATACATACCAAATGACAAAAATATTTTGTCATGGGAATCGAGCCACCACACCACTTTTTTGCCTTCGACCTAGCCGTATATGCCTTCTCGGACCGTTCCTTGTACTTGGGTTCGTCGAATCTTGCCTTCATCGTAGTCCATTGCTCAGGCGTGATCAAACCATGGATGGATTCTCCGTCGCGATCACGGATCTTCTGGTCGTTGATCGCATAACGGATCAGCATGGCGGCGACAGCAGAAAACTGCTCATCGATCTTCTCAGACCGGTGTGGTGGATAAAAATAGGTTTTCTACAAGAAGTAAAATAGAGAGTTACATAATATGCATAAATGATTATTGATATTAAAAGTAAATATATTTTTAACTTGAAGTGGGCAAACCAAAATGCATTCCTATCTTCAAGAGCATCTGAGTAGTTGATCCAAGGCCCACCATAGTTCTATCTAAGAAAATGCCCCAGTGCTCTCTGTACTGTCGAGGGACGATATCTATACAACGATAATTAAATTCATGAATATATAAATATAATCATTTGGAAAATGTTAACTATTTAACTTACTTGCTAGGCCCGTTCCATAAAATCTCCATCATCGTCTCGTCCAGAGGCACGCATGGAGGATCGCTCTGATCATACGCAGATGGAGTCAGCTCGACCTTCTCCACCTTCTCCTCTGTCTCTATAGTGTCATCAACAAGAGGAAGACTGGATGGGGGAGTAGACTCAGGCATAGAACTGCTGGTCCCAGGAGTACTGTCACGTACCGGCGACGGAGTCGGAGATGTGACTGGTCGATACACTAGAGTACTCTACGACGAGGATCCGGAACCAGTAGCCGTTACCGGAGGAGCACTACGTCTAGAGGATCTACCTCCATATGATCATCGTCATCATGTCATACCTGATAATAACATATGATGGTAAAACAAATATATAGACTTATAACAGTTCATAAAAATAGACAGATCCGGAGCAACCCTCCGTTGAATTTTTTGTGTACAAAATCTCACAAAAGTATATGAAATATCACAGTCATATAATAAACACAATATAAAAGTATCACAGTTACACAATAAGCACAATAAAAGTATCATAATCACACCATAAGTCTTATCGAGTTTCTCAATCTCTCAAAAAAATTTAATATGCTGGGGCAGAACCCAGTCTCTCAGATACTTCGTATAGGTAGCATCTAGGTGATCAATCTTCGCTATAGGTGCTGGGTGACTGGAACTCCCCCTCTGAGCTAGTGCCTGCCCAACAGTAAGAGGTACCACTTCCTCCTTAACAGTAGGAGGTGCCTCTCTCAAGCGACGTGCACGTGCTCGGGTCATGGGTGACATCTGGTAAGATAGATAGAAACAAAGAATATAATTAATAACATATATAAATATATGTATCCATACAGTTAAAATATATGCTACATTCTATATTAAAAATACAGTACATGACTAGAGTTCTAAATTGATTTTATTTTATTTTCAATCATCTTTTAAAAATTCATCTTCTTCGTTTTCCTCGTCCTCCTCTTCCTCTTCCTCCTCATCTTCACTTTCATCTACTTCGTCTTCCTTTTCGGATAATTCTACCTCTTCCACATGATTAAACGTGTAATGCTAAACTTTTATTGAGTCCACATCTATAATATTTGTTACAATAGGTAGCTCATCCTCCTGATAAGTTATTTCGTTAACGTCAAAGGTATTTCTAGCTTTCATCTTATATACTGTCCACCAGTCCGACCTCGTTGTTCTCCGTTTATGATAAATTGTGAAGTACACGAGCTGAGCCTGATTTGATAGGACAAATGGTTCATAGCCTTGATATCGACGCCGATAGTTTATATCCATAAGACCATGCTTGTCTATTTTCTAACTTTGATCTTGGATCAGATCGAACCAATCACACCTGAATAACACGATCTTAGCAGGATCTGTTCTATAATTGTATGTCAACTCTATAATCTCCTGTAAGATGCCATATAAATTATTGCCTGGATCGACATCTTTGTAGCTCGAAGATCTGATACACAAACAACTATTTTTCGTAGTATTGAGATCCAAGAAGCTGTCGCTTATTGGGGCTTTTGTTGACTTGAACTAAACCCATTCATACAGTAGCTTGGCCAGATTTTGACGACATAAATTATTTCCTTGGCTAGAGTTCTAATAGACTCATTCTCGAGTGTTCTGTGGGGACGATCGACCTAATTACCAAGGAAACGATATTAAGTTCAACGTTATGTTAATTATTGTGCAAAGTGCATACACAAAAAGATCCTTACATATGCACTCAACCGAGAAGGGAAATAAAGTCTCATTTTCTGTTCTACCTCTTCATCTGTTATGTATGGTCTCATCGACCTCACCTCATCATTAAATATGCTGAAAAATAATAGAATATCGCCCGATTAGCGTAATAATATTAGTGTATACTATTATATTAAGATGACTTAAATGTTGACGTATTAATTACTTATCCCTCTATCTTCTCCACTTCATACTCGTCGTAATTGAGTAACATATACAACTGAGCATCCCTTAGCTCATCGTGATTCAGATCTCTTATTCATTTTGCCCGAAGGCTTACCAAATGTGTTGAATACTTTCAGTATTGCATCATTAGATTCCTGATATTCATTATCGTTTCTGGGAACACTTGTTCTATTAGTAGCAACATGTGGCTTGAAATACATCGAGCAAAAGTTTATAATCTCCTTAAGAACATAGGCCTCACAAATAGAACCCTCGACCCATGCCTTATTTTTTACCTTTAACTTTATGTGGTTCAGTTGACGGTCGAACGGGTACATCCACCGATAACCGACAGGCCCACCAACACGTGCCTCATAAGAAATATAAATTGGCAAATGCTCCATAGAGTCGAACAATCCAGGAGGGAACACTCTTTCAAGCTTGCATAATATTACCACAATATCCTCCTCTTTCTTTTCTAGACGATCAACGATCAACTTTAACAAAGATCCCTGAAGAATATGTTAAGCTCAGTCAATGGATCACAAACTACTCGCGGTAAGAATTCCCGAAATACAATTGGAATTAACCTCTCCATGAATACGTTACAGTCGTGGCTCTTCATACCCGTCAGTTTGTTCTCCTTTTGGTCAACGCATCTTCTCATATTCGACACATACCCGTCTGAAAATTTTAGCCCATGAATCCACCTACAAAGTCTCCCTTTATCATTATTGTCCAGTGATAAAATTTCCTTAGGCTACTTATACTTCCCATTCCCTTCCTCTATCAAATGCAACGTAGGGCGTCTGCATATTTCTTCCAAGTTTAACCTGGCCTTGGGATTATCTTTCATCTTTCCCTTTACGTCCATCACAGTATTAATTATATTGTCAAACACATTCTTCTTGATATGCATTACATCAAGGTGATGTCTGATCAGATTGGTGCTCCAATATGGCAGATCCTAGCTAGAATATTCTCATCTTCGTCTAGTTATGAGTATGACCAAATCCATAGCACTTGTACCCCTTAGTAGGCTCTTCGGTAACACTTGGTAAATTTTTAATATCTTCCCATATCGTGTCTCCGGGCCACCTTGGAGGTGGATTTGCCTTCTCCATAATGCCGGCACGAAATACATTCATGTTCCTCCGGAATGGATGATCCGATGGCAAAAATTGTCGACGATAATCGAAGAAGCACGGTTTTTCTCCGTATTTCAAACAAAAGGCCTTAGTACAGTCCATACAATACGGACTTGAGAGACGACCATGAGTGCTCTATCTTGATAATATGCCATAAAACAAAAAGTTGTTGATGGTCCACATAAGTGCTGCCCTCATCTGAAAATTTTGCTTTTTTGAAACATCATATGTGTTGGCGCCTACTTTCCACAGCTGATTCAACTCATCTATCAACGGTTGCAAGTACACATCGATGTTACTCTTTGGATTATTCGGACCCGAAATAATGATGGTTAAGAACATAACCGGAGTCTTCATGCACATCCAAGACGGTAGGTTGTACGGGGTGACGATCACAGGCCAACACGAATATTGAGAGCCCAAAAGTTCAAATAGGGTAAAACCGTAGGAGAAGAGCCATAATCTTACATTACGCGGATCCAAAGCAAAATCGGGATACTCTCGATCGAAGTGCTTCCATGCTTCTCCATCAGATGGTTGATACAACACTCTTTTAATTTGTTCTCGTCTGTGCCAACTCATGTTTTCGGCAGTCTCCTTCACTATAAACAATCTTTTTAACTGCGGCATTAAAGGCAAGTAGTGCATCAAATCGGTTGGCTTCCTTGCACCGACAAACCTTTCTGTACAAGTTGCCTTGTAGCGATCAACACCACAAAATTTGCACACATCTTCATCCTTGTCGTCTTTCTAGTACAACATGCACCCGTTGTGACATGCATCAATTTTCTCGTATCTCATCCAGAGCGATTTTATCATCTTCTTAGACCGGTAGAAGTCTTTAGGTAACTTAGCACCCGCCGACAAGATCTCTATAATCAACTCCATCAGTCGGTTGTAGCATTCTTATGACATGTTAAAATCGGACTTGATGCTCAACAGTCTGGTAATCACCTCCAACGGTGAATGATCCTCACAACCAGGATATAATCGAGTTCTTGCTTTCTCCAGTAACTTCATGAACTTTACAGTATCGGCATTCGGTGCCTCCTCAGCTGCATCATGATTGTCCGCATCGAAACTAGGCCCGACAGTATCGAAAACCATGTTCACACACCCGTTGTCATAATCAACGTAGTCATGGACACCCATATATGACTCCACATAAGGCTCCGGCTCCGATGCTAAAGACACAAGTTCTCCGTGTGAGGTCCACTGATAGTAATTCGATATGAAATCTCTCGAGTATAAATGATATGTCACATCCACTTCTGAGTGATATTTCAAGTTATGACATCTCACACACGGACACTTAATTTTGGTACCATCCATTTACTGAGGGAACGCCCTAGTGAACTGCAGGAACTGTCTCACCCCCTATATGAATTTATCCCGCATATCGCACATGTCATCAGGATAACGATGAACGATGACACAAGTAGTAATTCAGATTAATTTCTAGATACTTCTGAAAAGATGAATAGATACCGTTCAAGTATATTATCCAAATTGATGCAAAGATGGATACACATGTGAACACTAATAAAGGATATGTGTGATATCACGAATTCAATCTCAAGTCACACCCATAAATACTTAATTAATACTAACCCCCAATCCAATTCCACACAACACACTCACCGATATATAGGGTAGGGTTAGTGTGTGTGTGTGTGTGTGTGTGTGTGTGTGTGTGTGTGTGTGTGTATGTGTGTGTATGTCCATGTGTCTGTGTCCGAGTTCCACCCACGTTTGGTATTGGAGTTGCTAAAAATGTCGCTCGAACACAACTATTAGGAATGAATTGATCACAATGGTATAACATAAATGTATAAAATATATTTTATAAAATATCAATAATTTATTAATAATTAATTTCTTTTTGATAACAAAAATTCATATACTCTGGTCAGAAACCATCAATACAACCGACACAGCCAATACCGATACTCATATGAATAATACAAACGATCATAATTAATTGCTTTCCGATACCAAAAATTTAAAACTTATCTATCATATGTAACCAATCGAAAAGATTATTATCCTAACTAGGTATAATGCAAACAATCATAATTTTAGATCGAAATTTTTTTAAAGATAATATGAGAACAAGATGAATTTAAATCCAAATGACACATAAAATCTAGATTCCTAGCTATCTAACCCATCATAAAAAACCTATATATAATGACCAAGTCGATTGTGTGTGCCCGTCTGTGTCTATGTCATCATGAATTCATTTATTTTCTTACCCATCAATAACTGAAGTGTGTGTCTGTGTCCCTATATGTGTGTGTCTATGTGTGTTCGTGTATCTGTGTGTGTCCGTGTCCCTGTGTGTGTTTGTGTCCATGTGTGACTGTGTGTGCGTGTGTATGTGTGTGTCTGTATGTGTCCCTCTGTGTGCCCTAGTTATTTTCGGGTCAGGGTTTGGGTTTACCGAGCGGGAAGGAGGGGAGGAAGAGAGCCAGAGGGAGGGGTCGACGGAGGGGACCACATCGGAGGGGAGAAGTCTTACCGGATGGGGGGAGACACGCTAGAGGGAAAAGGAGAGGAGGACCACGCCAGAGGGAAGAGAGGACGAGGAAGGGAGTAAACGCGATGGAGGAGAGTAGCTGCGTGAGGGGGGGGGACTTCCCCGGAGGGAGGAGGACGCCCGAGGGGGGGGGACTTCGCTGGAGGGAGGGGGGCTTCGCCTGAGGGAGGAGGACCCCCCGGGGGGGGGGAGACTTCGCCGGAGGGAAGGAGTTTGAATTTTTGGGGATTTGATCGAGAGAATGGGGGAAAATAAAATCATGAATCCTATATAAAATAATTTAGCGACGTCCTAAATAGAGGTCGCTAAACGTCGCTAATATATTAATATACTGCGACTTGAATAAATAAACATCGCTATAATTATAATATTAGCGACGTTTAGCGGCTCTCCAGTGACATCGATTTCCATCTTACTAAAACATGTCGCGGAATGACGCCAAACGTTTCTATTAGCGGCTACCTGCAACTTTATATATTAACGTCGCTAAATTAAAAAAAATTAGCGACATTTTATAATAATGTCGCTAAAAGCGTTGCTATTTGGACAATATTTGGTAGTAAAATGACTTAACCCTAAAACCAAGGTAGATGTACCCCGTGTAATAAACATAAAACATAAGGGTAGTTAACGGAAATAACCCTTTTATTAATCCTCCTCCAATTTAAAATCTCCAATATAAGCAAGAGTTACTAGAACACATCACACTTAACTTTCCCCAGTCAGTGGCGTAGCCAGGATTTTCATTTAGGGACGCAACACTTACTATTAAAATAATATTATAATACAAAAAATATTATATATTAATATCAAATGTCATAAACTATTACAATCATTAAATAATCTTCTTCTTTTTACAATAAAATCCTTCGAGACTTCATATTCTAAAATTATTGAATGATATTTTTATTCTCATTGACATCTAATATAGGTCTCTTTAAATATATGTCATCAAACAATCATTCATCATCTTATCTCCCAATTGATCACGTAATGGTCTCACTACCAAAATAGTTCAATTTAGCGATGTCTATTAGCGACGTAATCGCACAACGTCGCCAATTCATTAGAATTTAGTGACACAATAATATAACGTTACTAGACGTCGCTAATAGCGATGGCACGCGATATCCAGCGACAATCATTATTTTTATAAAAAAGATACGTCGCTAGACGTCACACCACGTCGCTACCTTTTAATAATAGCGACGTCTAGCGACTTCGTAACTTTGTAGTCGCTAAATTTTGCCAATATCAGCGACGTTCTGTGACATTGTACACCATTGCCGATGTACACGATCGGTTCAAATTTTGATTTTTGCCTCAAAATGCGGCTTGCCGTCGCTGGACATCGCTATATCTAAAATATCAGCGACGTTTGGCGACCTGGATAGTGGAGTAGCTAATCTTTATAATTTACGCGATCGGTTCAAATTTTGATTACCGTCTAAAAATGTCGCTTGGCGTCGCTGGACGTAGCTATTTCAAATATTGCGACGATTATTGATATTTCGGTCGGTTCGAATTCTCTTCCCTTCTATAAATAACCCTCTTCACCCCTCTCTCAACTCCCACTCCCTTCCCCTCCCCTCCGCCTTGACCCCCCTCCCTATTCCATATCCCACTCCCCTTTTCCTCCCCTCCCCTTCGCCTGGACCACCCCACCCCCTCCCCTCTGCCTCAACCCCCTCCCCCTCCCCTTAGCCTCGCCCTTTGCGCCTTCCCTCCGTCTTCCAGTCCCTCTCCCTCCACACGCGCACCTCCCCTCCACTCTCCTCCGTCCAGTCCCCTCCCCCGTCGCGCGCTTCGCCTCTACTCCCTTTGTTCAGTCACCTACCCCTCCGCGCGCCTCCGTCCCATCTCCTTCCCCTCCACTCCTCTCCGTCTAGTCCCTCTCCCTCCATGCGCATGCTTCGGTCAAGTCCCCTCCCCCTCCATCCAGTCCCCTTCCCCTCCGCACGCCTCCGTCCGGTCCACTCCCCCTCCGGTCCGCCTATCCTACAGTCTTTCTAAAATATGGTTGTAATATTGGTGTCTTTATTGGTTGTAATATGGTTGTAATAATTTATGGTTGTAATATTGGTATCTCAAAAAATATTTTATATACGGTTCAAATAATTTATTGTTGTAATAATTTATGGTTATAATATTTTATTATACAGTACTTATGGTATCTTTATTGGGATGGTGATATGCTAGGAAGATAGGTTATTGATTACCTTTTTCTTGCCCTTGGGATATTTTGTGAATTTTAACAATTCACAAAGTATCTCTTGTGCATAGAAAAATTAATCAATAGTCTTTCTTTCATAACATTTGAACATCCTAGTAAAGATACCATAAATACTGTTTTTCATAAACAGCGACGTTCAGCGACGTCCAACAACGAGTATGTTTCTATCGCTAAAAGATAACAAGGATGTCGCTAAGTGCCGCTAACGTCGCTACAATGCTGACATGACAATTTTTACTATGTCAGCATTGTTGCAGGAAAATATCGCTGGTAATGTCGCTGCTTTGGCGACGTTCTGCGACACTGAACACCGTCGCCGATGTAACGACGTTGAGCCGCTGAACATCGGTACTTCGACGACATCACCATATCGCAAATTTACGTCGCTACAACGATGAATAGCGACATTTTTGTTGTTAGCGACAATGAAATATGCGACGACACAAAAAGTCATTAATTACGTCGCTAAATAATATTAGCGACATTTTTTTGCTAATTAATGACGTATTTTGACGTCGCTAAAATATGATATTTTGGTAGTCTTGATAATTTTTGTTACAAAAATACACTCTCTACACTTGTGGTTGCAACTGGTAATAACAATTCCAAAACTTCAAGAGCAAATACACCAACAAATATGCACGATGCTTCTTTAAGTAAATCATCTTTCTAGCAAATACATGAATGGATAAGGATGATGCTTCTATAATGCAAATATCTTCCACAAATTAACAATTTGTGTAAATTAATCTCATTTAGCTTCAGCTTCTATAGTATCTAAATTGGCTAATTATAGTTTAGACCTTGGATTCTATATTAGCTTAGAGTTTAAGCCCTCACTTGTCCAAATTAAAGTTTAGATTCTGGATTTTTATTATTTATTTCATTTTTTTCATTATACCCTCCCTCCCATACTTGATAATAAAATTTTCCTATACAGACTAGAGGGTATAATGAAAATAAATAAAATAAAAATTCAGGATCTAAACTTTTCAATTGAACATGTCAGGACTTAAACTTTAAGTTGATATAAAATCTAAGTAGCCCGTATCTAAACCTATGTATATAGTATAGCCAACCACCACACACACATAATGCAGCTAAGCTCATATATTGACTTCAATACATACCTTACGTGCAGGGCCGGCCCTGGTTCAGGGCAGCCAGGACGACCGTCCAGGACCCCATGGATCAGGAGGGCCAAAAAAAATTCCAGTTAAAATATATAAATAGTTTTGTACCGAAAATAGAACTATTATGTAACATGGGCCATTCTTATCACAAAGTAATTGTAATGTAGTGGTTGTTATGTTAGATTTGCACACAAAAGATTCCTAGTTCAGAACTTTTTGAAGGCATATTTTTTATTTTATTTTTGTTTCAATTTTTTTAACTTATGTAAGGAGGTCTCATTTTGAAAGTTTATCTGGAACTCCTGTAGACTCAGGACCAACCCTGCTTACGTGCATGTACAAGAAATGACATATATATGCTACCATATAGAGGTATGAAACCACCTCTAATGAAATTAACGGAGTATAGCCTAAAAAGCATTATAACACAATGTGGCAAGAATACAGCAACAAAACAGAGTTCTGCGTAGCAACAAAAATTCAAATTCCAGAGGTTATATGTAATGATTTCCTTTTCCCTCACTTTAACTGTCTCCAGCCTCCGGGCAAAGGTTATATGTAATGATTCTCTTTTCTCTCACTTAACACTCCTTCATTTAATTCCACTTAAGTCTGCTTAATTCCAAGCAGAGCCTAAAACTCGGTGAAAAGAGCATCAATCATGGAAATCTAATATAAACCATAATTGTGGAAGGAGGATTTGAACTCCGAGCAATTTGCTCCGAAGGGTTTGTAACAGATCAACAATATATTAAACCTTTAACACTTGCATACAAGAATATAACGACTTTATTAGTGTCCACGGGTCATGGCTCCTGTATATATATTGTCTCCTAGTCTTGTAATCCTTGAGAGGAGTTAATAAAAGAAACTTAGAAGGAGAAAATGCTCACACTCGATGGTTGAGTGATTGAGAATTTCATAATGTTAAAAATACAACTGAAAATTGTTATATACAGCTAAACAATATAAACAGATCGTCTGATCTTAACCAAGGTTCTACTCTCGGTACTGGTCATCTTGACTTTGTCTTAAATGTTAGGAATCAGACACGTCCTGCAAGTATTTTGATACCGTATCTGAGAGTGTCCGCAACGAAAATTTTAGGCCAACTCACATGAGATATTCAACTCCTATCTAACGAACATTAAGCACAGATAAAGACAAGTATATGGCGGTGACTACGTCACATAGACAAATTCCAACCTTTATAACTCAGGTGAATTTATAAGATTCACTAAATCAATGTTGAACTCTTTGCCCTAATAGATTTAATCCCCTCACCACTCTCAAAAAGAAAAGAAAGAGATTACAATTGAAATCGCTCACCAACCCGTAGCAATCTTCATGAGCGAAGGTGACGACTACTCGATCAGATCTCTTTCTTTCTTCTGTCTTGGATGACGAAGTCCTAAGAGCAAAGTATGGACTTTCTCTTAGATTTTCTGTAGACGAACACCCCGTGTCACTACCACATTTTCTAAGGAGGGGTATTTTGGTCATTTCATAATTAATTAATGTGCTTGTGGTATATTTATTTATTGTATTATTTATTTTTTGTTAGATGCTACATTTTTATTTGGACTTGTGTTAGTGGACCTAACTAGATTAGAATAGACTCATGGACCAACATTAATTCTAGTTAGATTTGAGCCCAAAAACAAGCACATTCATTAGGAGGATGACTTAATTAGTTAAACCAATTGGATTAGAATCTTCCTTCCTTAATTAATTCCTTCATGATAAGCCTCAAGGGATATTGTAGACTTTTCATAGTGACTTGGAGAAGGGGGCAAGGCCGGCCATAGGGGGGAGAGGAGAGAGACTCTCTCTTTTCATCCATTCATCTCAATTCTAGATCTAGAATTTTTCTCTTCCAAATCTCTTCATCCATACACCAATCCCTACCCAAATTCTCTCACAATTCCTTCTCTATGCACCATTGGAGGCTATTAGAATAAGGAGAAGGCAAGGATCTACAAGGAGGAGAAAGGAGCATAAGTTGAAGGCTCTTGACACTCATTCGGAGACTTGCATTGAAAATCCATCTTCCAATAGGTACAATTCAGTTTTCTCTCTCTAATTAGACTCTAAATCTATAGTTTAATCATTAGGAACCCTCCCATGTACTAAGGCTACCCATAGGAAGTGGAATTAGGTTCATAGGAGGCATATGGAAGAAGTTATGGTGTATTTTGTGCCAATTTTGGGAGGATTCCGAGATTGGCACATCATATGTTTGTCAATAGGTCAATTAGACCAAATTGACATGTGTTTGGTTGTGTGAGACTATTGTCGTGTCCATAATTGGATACGTGTAGGCCATATCATGAAAACTTGGCGATACGGGTTGATTTGGGAGTTTTCTTCTGACACGTGAGTTTGAGCATGTCACATTTTGACACGGACACGTGAATGAATAGCTAGCTCTTCATAGTACTTCTATTTGTGATTCTAGACTTGCTCGTGTTCTTCGGGTTACGTTTGGTGGAGTGGTGGAGCTGTATCACAAACGTATCATAGATTGAGTGTAATACGGGTGCGATACATTCCACGTGTTTGTTATATTTTAATCCAACTCTATTTGATATTGTATATATATATACTTTAGTTTGTATATGGTATGTGTTGATATATATATATATATATATATATATATATATATATTGGTGATATATTGCTATATCGGAGTATTCATAGTATTAGGAGTGCTTTGGATGGGTATAAGCATGTGTAGGCTGATTTGGTATGAGTTGTGGACTAATATATATATATATATATATATATATATATATATATATATATATATATATATATATATATATATATATTGGTAATATATTGCTATATCGGAGTATACAAAGTATTAGGAGTGCTTTGGATGGGTATAAGCAAGTGTAGGCTTATTTGGTATGAGTTTTGGACTAATTTTGTGTGCTCACTGTCTTGACTGTATGTGTGCACTATCATAGTGTACTGCACAGTTAGAGGGAAGGGTTGTTTGGAGTTTAGATATTGTGGTGTGTGCACAGTGTAGGTGGTCGAGAGAGTAGCTGTGCATAGCATGGGTGTGATGGTCAGGTTCTACTGTGCCAAACAAAATGCAATAGCAGAAGTAGCAGCAATGCTGCTACGGGTAGCAGCAGTAGCAGCAGCAACAACAATGCAATAGCAGCAGCAGTAGCAATCCTACATAGGGGCAGCATCAGCAATGAAATAGTAGCAACAAGAACATGATGAGTATGTGATAGAGGAATACTTTTGAGTGTTTGTGAGATATTGATGGTTAGTTGAGTATTGAGTTAGATACCTTAGCTAGTTAATAGGTTGAGAACTTGGTTGTTAATAAACTTGGTATTAGTTATATATGTATTGACTGTTAGTGTACATTAAGTTATAGATATTAGTTATATACTTAGTGATGTTACATATTATTAGATGTACATGTTAGTGTTATATATTTGGGTATGTATATGTATTAGATATCTAGGTTAGTTTTACCTTGTGTTATGCAAGTTAATGTCTAAATAATGTCGTTAATACTAGGTATTGATATTGGGTATCAAGATGGGGTTTAGGTAGTGCGATACCAAGTTGGTTCAAAGCCAAGGTATCCCATAGTACTAGTTAGCTAGGAATACTAGTATATTTTATATTTGTTATAGTACTTTCTTATATAGTATTTTATGAATCTTACAATACAGTATTGTACTAGTATCCTATAGCTAGTATAGCCTAGTTACATAGTGTATGGACCAAATATCCTAGAGATGGACTCATACAACCTAGAAATAGCTAGTTTGACCAAGTTTGACTAGTTTGACTTAGAGATGACCAAGTTTGACTGTTTTGATCTAGAAATGGCTTTATGACCTTGAATTTGAGTAGTTTAACTTGTATTCATTCCAAAACCTTGTATTGATGTAATATTTAATATTTAGGTTTCCGAGGTACCGTTTCGGACATCTTTGATAATGTTCACCGGATACCAGGCAAGTATATTCTCTGATAGTTTTTCATTTATGATATCCCCTATGTTTCTTGTATTTAGTATAGATATTCTTGATTTCTTGACACGATGGTTACACAGATTGGTATATCTGGATCTCGTCATGAGATATTATTCCTTGGTATTTATGGTGTATCTTGTGCAAGCCTTATTCCTCGTTCTTCTTGTACATGTACATACATTGATTCTTGGGGAGACTAGCTACCTATCCAGTGAATCCCGTGTCATAACGTACCATGGTTGGATCCACTATACCAGTCGGGACAAGGAGTGTTAGTATAGATATGTGATCATACCCCTCCTTGTGCATTTCCTTGTGAGTGTTGATCGTACACCGCACGTATGATTAACTAGGCCCTAATCCTTATGCAAGTTCCCAAGCCGATCACATATTGAAGCTGGTACTCACTCACATAGTAGTAGTATTTTTGCTCATTTTTATGTTGCTCATTTCTTGTATTTAATTCCAGTATTCATATTTTGTATATCTCTTGTACTTGTATATTGTATCTTTTATATTTACTCTATTTACTGTTACATAGTTTTTTTATTTATTGAAACTGCTGTTAGAGGTGTACTTTGCTCCTTTTTTGACTAGATATATTTTTTCCAGATGATACTAAGGAGTGGTATCCCACTCACTACGGGACTCAGGAAGTAGTTGGCTTCGTGCCAGAGACTTTGGCTTAGGAGAAACTCATTCCGGTTGAGACAGACGACCCAGTACATGTAGCTCAATAGATAGGTTTATTGTACTGGATTTGTCTCCAGCATTTGACATTAGTATTACTTATTACATTTGATGACTCATTGGATATTATTTTGTCTTGTGAGTTGTATTTGACTCTTCAGTTCTTTATATCATATTCATGCGATTGTTTCATCTTATAGATCTGTGATTAATTATTTAGAGAGGGTTGGCCGTCGGGGTCGGGTCGAACGGAGGTGCGGGGTGGTGGTGCTGGCAGTCGGTCGGGGGGAACTCGGCTGTGATGGTTGCCGGAGTTGGGTGCGGCGGCGGAGTCAAGCGCGTATGGAAGAAGTAGTAGCAGCCGTAGAAGAGGGAGCTCGGACGAGGTGGATGGCTGTAGTAGCTCGTCGGAGCTACAGGGTCGGTTGGCCAGAGTTTGGACGGAGGATGGTGGCCGGTTCAGTTGGTTTAAACCAAAAAAATGAAAAAGAGGTGAAGAGGAAGAAGAAGAAAGAAGAAGAAAAAGGGAAAAATTCTATGGTTGTGGGTTTTTGAAGAGGGAGAAGATTGAAGGTGGGGGGTTTTCCAAGTTTGGGGATTAGGGCCTGCTTGGGGAATTGTGTGTAAGGAGACAATTTATAGGAAAGGATGATGTAGAGGGTGTGGTGATGATGAGTCCTCATTTGATTGAGTGGCTCAGATTAAACATGGAGGATTTTTGTAACACACAAAGAAGAGGGGAAATGAGGTTGACTAGTCAATGAGTTGAGGGCTTCTTTATTTGGTGTGAACCAATGAGGTGATGACACCTAGTGCAACATTTGCAACTAAGCCCCTTAAATTAGGGTATTTGTACAAACACATGAAATGATGAAAAAATAGTGAGGGATTTGGTGTTTGGTATTTTGTAAGGTGAGGGAGCATTGTGTGTTTTGCATGGGCTTAATTAATTGGGTATTTGGATTAAATTGGGGTTAAAATGGGATTAGTCAAAGTTGGTATCCCCTATTTAATTAAAGAATAAATGTAAGTGGTGTTCTAAAATTATTTAGAAGTACATGGGGCAAAAATTAAGTGGGACAGAAGTGTCATGAATGAAGAAGACTCAGAACATAATTTTATCCTAATTTGGGTTGCTCAAAATGGGTTGAGATTGTGTCTCCAATTTTGATTGGAATGCACAACGATACAAAAGTCAAATTTATTGGAATTAAATAATAACGTCTGCGATAAATATTGTGCGACTAAAATGAAGCACAAGAGAGCATAATTATGAGTTATACAAATGTCATGAAAGGTGTAGGCCTGGTGTCAGCCTTGGACCCTTTAATTGGTCCGGCTAAATGGATTGAGTTGGTGTCTAAAAATTGATGACAACGACACATGTGCGCGACACGGGATTAAATAATGGATTTCGGACACGGGAAGTTGTGCTATTAAATTAGAGCACAAAGGATTATAATTTTGAGTGACAAAAAAGTCCAGCGCCTAAGTTGGCATGTCAAGTCTAGAATGCACAACTTGTTGGAAGTTATGGGCTAAGTCTGGGCTCCGAATATTGCAACAATGGTAGGGTGTAAAAATTAAATAAAATTACGGTAATTAATTACAACCTCAAGTAATTTAATCCTAAATAATACAAATTAAAATCATAATCATATATTTTGGTCAGGGGTCCATCTAGTAGGCTTCTAGGTCTAGTCTACTAACTCAAACATTAGAACACTGTATATAATATAACATAAATACACATATCATGCAATTATTTAAAATAACTACACACAATATTAATAATATATAAAAAGTCAAAAATATTCCTATTTTTAGAATGTGGTAGTGATAATGTATTCCTCTTTTTTCTATAATACATGACTCAGCGCCGCCTTAGCATGATTTCTCCTAAAATTGTCTTTTCTTCTCTAACCCGCTTTATTGGACAGTCATATATCTGACAAGCTTTATTGGCCAGTCACATCAGCCACTTTTTTGACATGCTTTATTGGTTAGTCTCTTCAGTCAATCCTGGCCTTGTATTTATTCTCTGTCACTCAACCATTGTCCTGAGAAGTGGACCTAACGATAATCTATGTAGCCAGTTTGATCCATGCGGCCAGTTTCTTGCCTGCGGCCAGCTCATTTCCTGCACTTCTAGCACTTCTAGTAGCAATGTTTTCCTTTGTTATATGTTCTCTTATGGATTATTTACTCCTTTTACTTGGCCCAATTAGTTAAATTCATATGATGCATATTATTTCTAAATTTCTTATAACTTGGATACTACACTTTCCAGAATATGTTATACCTGGAACATAAAATATAATGGCACTGTTAAACTGAGAACTCCCTGTACCTGACTTATACTAAATAAACTTGATCCCTGACTCCATATACCTGACATGTAATAATAAACCGGATAGTGGCTCGGCGTAGCTCACTCCTAACATACTGGAATCTCCAGAACTGAAATGCTTGTAGTGATAAGATGAATTCTCGTGATTGATTGCTTGTCCCGGTCCTGATTATATTTGTCAAGCTATTTCCTAGTCTTGTATCATGTCTAAGGCAGATTTTTGAGCACCACGGTCAGAAATCCTTAATAAAATTGTCTAAGTTAATAACTAGAATAATTATCTAGAAGCATCTAGAGAGCTTTCCTGGCTATATGCAATCCTGGTATCCCAACGACACCTAATGGATTTGGAGATCTCCGTCGAGAGGGGCATACTTCCAGTACACCGTCGAGTGTTGTAATTTACCAAAAAAATACTATATACTTTATTAATCTATGCTATGTACTCTTATGTCTGGATAACTCGAATAGTCTGTAGGACATATTGCTGTATGGAATCTCAACTGCATTTATTAGTAATCAGGATTGTTATAACCCTAGTTAGTTAATGATAGTAAGATGTAGGTCATGTTTGGCCGTGATTGCATATTTTCAAGTCTTGTCTTGTTTTCGATCACCCAGCTACTAATCCTGAACTCTACACGTTAATGATTCCTGATATAACTTAAACTGCTTATTTGCATATTGCTCTTATATATATTTTCTTATGCTATTAAATGTTTACATGCTGGTTTTAGTTCTTAAGTTGGCTTCCTTGTGGTACTTTGCTGTTTTGGGGTCTGACCCTACTGGTTTTGTATGGCTAGATTTTGGAGCAATACTACAGGATCTTCTATACATCCCGCCTCCAAATGGTGAATACCAGGGACACCAAAGGGCTTTAGTGGATTTCTCATTCATCATCTACCTGATCTTATACTTATACTTTTGAGGCATTTAGCCACTGAGCACATATTTAGCTCATATTTTGATACTTGACATTCTAGCCTACGGGCCTACATGTAAAGCATATTTTAGACTATAGCTAAAGCTGATCATGTAATATTGCATTCTGCTAGTTCTTCATTTTGGTAACTAGCTTCATGATTATCTATGTATATATAGTTTGGGATGCCTTACTATTATATGTTAGGTGATTATACTTCTTGTAACTTGTTGCTTGCTCGAGATTGAGACAACTAGGACTCTTGACCAAGGAATGACTATTGGATTGTAGAGTAAACCCTCGCATGTCTAGACAGCCATGATCGTATCTCGGGGTATAGAGTACTATGTTGTATGCAGCTGGCTTTGTCCTCCTTCGATCTCCAGTATTCTGATTCTGGGTCATGACATCTTTGGATCAAAAGATTATGGTTGTAAGAAGTCGCGAGTCCTTCGGATCAAAGCTCGTATTGTAAGAAGTTGGCATGCTCTTCGGATCAAAGGTACATGTGTACCCTATGTCACAAATAGTGGATTAACACCAAGTAAGAATTATCGGGACTGGACCAGTCCTCTCAGAGAAAAACCAGTATATATCGCAGTATTTGTGTTTGCTCTCTTGTCTCTCTTTACTGCGTAATATATATGTCTTGCATATACACTGCTAGTTGGTAACACCGTTTACTGAGCTTAATTTTAAATTGGGTTGTTACTTCTGGTATACTATATTCACCCCCCTAGAGTTGCCTATCGACCCTACACTTAATCTTCTTCCTCGCTTTGAACTGTTAAAACTATCCATGAAGCTTTGGCAAATAACCCGTCATCAAAATCGAATTCGAGGAATAGCCTCTACTTGGAGATCAACCAAATATCATTGGACCAACAGACCGACCCTCAATCTTTAACTCACTTCCATTCGTCGCTTTGTCTCAAAGAACCAAATTCTCTGTATCCCTCAAATCATCTCAAAGACCCCAAAAGACAAGTTCCCAGTGATCCATAAATTCCTGTCGAATATCCCTTGTGTCTTCATCCGATGTCTTTGGCATGCATGTACACCTCAACGGCTTGAGCTTGTTCATACAATAATATATATCTCCTCGAGCTTATAATTAGGAATCCTTGATAGGCATCCAATCTTTGTCCTCAAACATATTACGATAACCATCATCCGACAACTTTCCTACCGAAATCAAGTTGTAGCAAAAAATTGGCACATAACGGACCCCATTAAGAATGAGCTTCTCGTCAAGCTCCATTTTCAAGTCAACGTCCTCGATGCCCACAACTACAGTCATTCCCTTGTTGTCCATCTTCATACATCAATACCTACCGCCTTGGTATGACATAAAGATTCTCCTCTGTGGAGTGGCGTGATACGATGCCACTGTGCCCAAGACCAATCACTGTCATGATACATGACACAAGGTTCTATAGACATAAAATCTTACAGATCATTCTTGCCTTTATCCTTCTAAGCCTTGAGTTTCATTCTTCTTAAAATGACCTATTTTGCCATAGTGATAGTAGCCCTACTTGAGTTCCACAGTCACAAGATCCCAAGAACTCCCCCTTGTCCTCGCGTCTGACTTGAGTCTTCCCTTTTCGTAGGAACCAACCATAGCGAACTCCTGCTAAGATTCAAAAAATAGCTTGTGCTATATCTCCTCATTCAATAAACTACTTTCGAGTGCCTACATTATGACAACTCTATCTGGCGCAAAATTTCTCATCAATATCACCAATAACTCCCAGCTTTCCAGCAGAGAACTCAAAAGCAACAGGACCAGAAGCTCATCGTCAATCGCCATCTTCATCGCAGACAGTTGAATGATGATATCCTGAACTTTGTTTAGATATTATGCTACCGGGGTGTCATGCCCTGATTCCGTAGAATCGCTATTCGTCCCCCTGGGCGTGATGTCGTACGAGCGTAAGGTGTGTACACACAGCATAATAATATGTATAGAAATACAACAACAGGGTGCACAATTTAAAGAACACACATTGACGCAAAAAAAGGTCTCTTTATTGATAATGTACATTTATGTTACAAGCTTTTGACTCATAATTAAAAGGGTACCGTACAGGCTTATAAGATGGACGCAAAATAAGATAGTCGTTACATACATTACATCCCTTACTAAAATTTGAAAGATAATAGACCTTCGGGCGAAGCTATCACCTTGCCTCAGAGCTGCATAAAGTGTATGCACGAGCTCCGAAAGATTTATACAAGTACTCCAAAAATACGAATACTAGTGCGTCAAAGTTTGGTGGATTGGTTGGAATAAAGCTTCAGCTCCTCGCCGCGTCGCTTTGGCTCAGGGAACCTTCTTCAACGAGGAACAGTACTTCAAAAATTACCGATGAGGGTGAGCTAACACAACTCACTAATTTGATACAGTATTCATGTGAAGCATATAAATTATTATTGTGGTCTTTCTATCTTGCCTTAGTTCAAGTTATATCGTGTAATAGATATAAAAAGACTGAAATAAATATGTCACCGTTTGGTGAGTTTTACCTGCGTCGTTGAACCACCTGCACAAAACTTACCATAACCTTTCCTGCCATAAAGACATAGTTAGCTTGTACAGTTTAAATATATAATAACAAGGTTCACTTGCATTACGAGCCATCATGGACTATAGTCTGGGTAGAGGCTATGGTTTTAGATGCAGGTAGCTAGCCTGCTACAAGCCACCCCGCCTCCTGTATTAGGCTATTACACAACTATATTGACGCTCCGCCTAGGACGAATCGGTTCTGGTGCCCCGACAATCATTCGCTGGAACCCTACACCTTTTGCACAAGTTGTCCGTAACCATGTGACATCTAAAACTAAGTTATCAAATAAAGCATTTCAAAACAACATTAACGAAAAATAATAATTCAGCATAATTTTATAGCATAGTCTACATGCTCAAGTGATCATATTGTAGGTTATGCACTTCTCATTGCACAATTATAGAAGAATAAATTCAATCTAGTACTAAAAAACAAAAATAGATACATGTATAGCAGAAAATAACGCACAATATGATCGTTAGGTAATTTTGTGTGACAAGCATCAAGTTTTCCAAGTTTAGTACTTATTATCTTTACTCAGTTATTATTATTATTATGGTATCATTGATCGGAATATAAGAGTCAGATTATTAAGAGTGAAGACTTGGAAAAGGGAAGCTAACCGAAGATAAGGCCACTCACCAGTTGGTAAATCAGGGAAGAGAAATGGGAGATCTTTAGGACTCTGCTCGCGCATTGCCTACTCGATCAACTGCATGCATCACTGATGATCAATATCTCCTTGCCTTGGTCTCCTAAAGTTAGATACGAAATATGAAGTTCAAATAATGAAGACAATAAAATCCATCAAAACCTTTCAAGAAAATACCAGTCGTAAAACTAACACGAAAGAAACCATGGAGCATAGAAAACTAGCAACAAAACCAACGCAACAAAAAGGCCCCTCGCAAATCTACCGCCGAGTCCTTCCTTGAGGCATGATCTGCTGAATGTGGGACTTGATTCCGAAGCGACCAATCCATAATGAGAAAATGATCTTAACTCAATATTTCTCGATCAAATGATACCAAGTTTTCTTTGCCGCGCTCCCCGAAAAGGAGGAATGGTACACTACATCTTAACCAACTAATAAAAAGTTTCGTCCTTAAAACTTAAGAAAGGAACCTACCCCTAAGAAAATAAAGAGGGTAACTTTTCCTTCATCTCTGACTTGAGTTCCCAGGTCAACTACTCGACCGCGTGATTCTGCCAAAGTACGTGCACAAGCGGGACTGAACAATTCTGGAGCTTCTTATCCTTTCTATCGATGATCTGCATAGGTTCTTCTACATAAGACAAGTCTGCTTGCAAACCTAGCTTACCAAAATCCACCATGTGACTCGGATCATGCACGTACTTTCACAGCTGTGATACGTGAAAGATATCATGCATGTCTGACAAGCTCGGTGGTAGGAAGTTTTGATATTCAACTAGGGCGACTCGTTTGAGAATCTCGAACAGACCAAGGAATCGCGAACTTGGATTCCCCTTTACTCCAAATCTCGTGACTCCTCGTATCAGCGTGACCTTGAGAAACACGTGATCACCTTCTACAAATTCAAGAGATCATCGATGGATATCCACGTAACTCTTCTATCTGCTTTGCACTACCTTTAATTGCTCTCAGATTAGCCAAACCTTCTGAACAGTCTGTTCTACTAGCTCAGAGCCAAGTATTTGTCGCTTTCCAACTTCATCCCTACAGATAGGCGATCAATATTTTTGCCTATACAAAGCCTTGTACGGGGCCATCTGTATACTGGACTGGTAGCTATTATTGTATGCAAATCTTTCCAATGGTAGATGGACATCCCAACTTGACTTCAAATCGATTACACAGAGATGTAGCTTGTCTTCAAGGATCTAATTCACCCACTCTATTTGGCCATTGGTCTGAGAATGGAATGCTGAAATAAACTTCAACTTGGTCCCTATTGCTGACTGAAGGCTTTTACAGAAATATGATAATAATCGCCCGTCTCGATCTGAGAGGATAGACACTTGTATGCCATGTAGTCAAACTATCTCGTTAAGGTATATCTGAGCAAGACGATCGATACTCTAATTAGCTTTCATGGCAATGAAGTGCACTGACATGGTTAATCAGTTGACGATGACCCTGACGGTGTCGTTCCCCCATTGCGTCTTTGGCAATCCAACAATAAAATCCATCGTGATATGGTCTAATTTCTACTCCAGTATAGCCAGGTTCTGTATCTCTCTACCCGACCTCTTGTGCTCGGTCTTAACTCTCTAACATGACAAGCATTATGACACGAAGAGTGCCACCCCATTCTTTATGTCGTGCCACCCAAAGATCAGGCGAAGATCTTGATACATCTCCGTGCTTCCAGGATGTGATACATAGGCTGCATAGTGAGCTTCTGTGAGGATCTTCTTTCTGAGTTCGGAATCATTGGGCACGCAGAATCTTCCTCTTAACTACAACATTCCACTTTCATCTACTGCAAAGTCGGTTGCCTTTTCTGCTAAATCTGCATATGCATTTTTATCAGGAATGGGTTGTTCGTCGGAGCAGACTTGACCTTTTCTATCAGGCTCGGTTCAAGGAAAAACTGAGCTAGTGATCCCCCAATCGGTACTCCCCGATATTGAATCCGTAGTTCGATGCCTATGCTCTCCAACTATTTTTTGTAACATATTATTTACGAACAGGGATCCCGCAAATACTCGACTTAGTGTGTCCACCACAATATTCCCCTTGCCTGGGGTATAGTTGATCGCTATATCATAGTCTTTAATTAATTCTAGCCAATGCCTAGGTCGTAGTTCTGGTCCGTTTGTGTGAATAGATACTTGAGGCTCTGGTAGTTACTAAAAATTTGGCAAGGCACGCCATAGAGATAATACTGACACAATTTTAACGCGAACACAATCGCTGCAAGTTCTATGTCATGTGTAGGGTAGTTGCGCTCATTCGGCTTCAATTATCTCAAAGCAAAGGCTATTACTTTATTTTATTGCATGAGCACAGCTCCTAAGCCTTGGCCGGAGGTATCGCTAAAGATTTGGACTCCCATGTTCTTATCCGGTAGTGCAAGTATTGGAGTGGAGATGAGGCACTGCTTTAACTCCTAAAATAAAGCTTCATTGTCGATGGACCACTCAAATGCGATTCCTTTCCGAGTGAGGCATGTCAAAAGTGAAGCAAGTTTAGAAAAGCCCTTAACGAACCGTCTGTAATAGCTTGCTAAACCGAGGAAGCTCGAATTTTACTAACGGATGCAGGTTGTTTCCACTCGACGATCGCTTCAACTTTCTTTGGGTCGACTGAGATGCCTCCAACAGAGATGATGTGCCTTAGTAAAGATACATTACTCACCCAAAACTCGCACTTGCATGGTCCATAAGTTCTCTGTGTGTTCCTCCTTGTTCTTCGAATATACCAAGATATCATCAATGAACACTACTACAAACTTGTCTAGGTATGATCGGAATACATGGTTCATTATATCCATGAAGGTGGCAGGAGCGTTGGTCAGTCCGAACGGCATAACCAAGAATTCATAGTGGACATAGCGAGTGCAGAAGGGTGACTTCGGCATGTCGCCCGGCTTGATCCTCAGTTAGTGGTAGCCCGAACGAAGTTTGATTTCACAGAATACCAACGTGCCTTACAGCTGATCGAAGAGGTCGTCAATTCTGGGGAGGGGTACTTGTTTCAAAAGGTGGATTTATTTAGATCATGATAGTCTATGCAGAGCCACATCGAGCCATCCTTCTTCATCACGAAAAGTACTGGCGTGCCCTATGAAGACACGCTCGGACAAATATACCCACGATCGAGCAATTCCTGAAGCTGCACTATCAACTCTCTTAGTTCTGCCAGAGCCATTCGGTATGGAGCCTTGGAAATTGTCCAAGTTTTTGGAAAACTATCTATGATAAAATCAATCTCTCGGTCAGGTGGCATACCAGATAACTCATCTGAAAACACATCGGAGAACTCTGCCACAACGGAAGTAGAATCTAAGTTTGCACCACCCTTTCAAGTGTCTCAAACAGACGCTAAGTATACTTCACAGCCAGAATGTATCATTGGTTGAGCAGACATTACAGAAATCACCATGCAGGCATTCGATGCTTTCGATGCTGGACTGCACGAGTAGCAAAATTTAGTCTCACCGGGTAGACGAGACACAATTTTCTTCTCTGCCCAATCAGAAGTGGCCGAGCAAGTGCTGAGTCAATCCATCAATAGAATGATATCGTTGTCCCTGATATCCGAGACTAGCGCATCGAGTACAAAAAAATTTCCTCCGATGTAAATACAGCTATCGCGACAAACTGAGTGAGCAGGCAAATCCATGCCCGACGGAGTACTGACGCTAAGCTTTAGGCCTAACGGTATCTAAGAAAATTTTTGTTCCTTGGAAAAGTTTGCCGATAAAAAAACTATGCGTATCACCAAACTCAAATAGTACACATGCAGGAACATTATTGAAAAGCAATATACCTGTCACTACGGTGTTTTAGGTGAACATCTTGTCCCGCATCATTGTATAGACCCAGCCCACAGCATTCGGACAATGCTCCTGGTGTGGTGCAGGCCAATTTATTTTGTGCGCTTGAGCTAGATTCTGCTGCTGTGGACAACACGGAGGGAGCTGGTTGGTGTTCTCAGGACAGCTACTGGCTAGATGGCCCAAATGACCACATATGAAGCATACCCCATTCTTGTAGCGACAGTCAGTGACCGTAGGCCCTATTTTGTTGTAGAAGGTATAACGTAGCCCTTGGTTTCTCCATGGATTGGGCCCCTAGTAACAGCTAGTATTTGGACGCTTCAGAGCATTGTGTCCTCCCGTATTGATAGGACATTTGTGATGATAATTTTGCACAACGTCGGAAACAACTGAAGGATAGTGCAGTTCCAGGGTGAGAGCATCGTTGAGGACTTCCTATATTGTCTGATATTGGGGAACGACTACATGTGAATGGTTTGTAGGTCACAATCTTCCTTCGAATATCCTAGCACAACTCGCCCCATTGGGTATGTAGGAGCTTACAAATTTGGCGAGACGGTTAAACTCTGCGGTGTACTGCTTCACTGACATGCTTCCCTGTTAAAATATATACCCAATTCTCATGGGCTACCTTAAAGTATCTGAAGCCAACTTTAAAATCCTTGAAGTATCTTCCTCGAACGCCTACGAAAGGTAGCCCATGAGATCATCTCATCTTCACCATCTGCGGAGAGAAATCTTCGATGCATGTTCCACCAATCATGCACGTTCAAGCAAAGTTGGAGTTGGGCACACGCGACTAGTTGGCTTCGGATACTTCAAGGATTTTAAACTGGTCTTCAAGCTCAGCTAGCCAATCTAGAGCCACAACGGGGTCCTCAATCCCGCAAAAATACATTTTACAGACCTTCTTGAAGTTGGCAAAGTCAAAGGTAGTCATATCCTTTTCCTTTCGGGTTCGAGGGGTCTCCACTTCTATTGATGGTGACTCCATCTGTGTAGCTATCATTACGGAATGGTTGGAGGTAATTGTCTGAACGATCTGCTGCAGGTCATCTACCTCCTTCTACTAAATCGTAAATCGGGTTTCCAGGTTTTTCTCAAATATATTATGTCGAGCCTCGTCGCTTTGTTGTTATGCCTCAAACATGCGCATGATCTTCTCAATTGGGTCAACAGGGGGCGCAGGTTATTAGCTCTCGGAGCTTGCCAGTGTGCTAGAACTACTCGCTTGCACATACATTGCTACTTGCGCTTGTGTTGTTCCGTGTGCTTGAGACATTCCTTTAAAAATAAAGCAACTTTCATCTGTATCATAGAGTATTAAAGACTCACTATATATAACGCATCTTATTTTGGCCAAACGATTTTAAGAGTTTGACTGGGAGGGACAGGATATTTTTAAGAAAAGCTTTTCAGACTCGAGGCCAAAGGATCTGAAGCCATGCTCTGATACCAATATGTCACATCTGATTCTGCATAATCGTTATTCATTCCCCTGGTTGTGATGTCGTACGAGCGTAAGATGCACCCACACAAGGCCTGGCATAATGATATGTATAGAAACACAATAGCATAGTGCACAAGTTAAAGAACACACATTCAAGTGAAGAAAAGTTCTCTTTATTGATAATGAACATTTATGTTACAAACTCTTGACTCATAAGTAAAGGGGTGCCACACGGACTTACAAGATGGACGCAAAATGAGATAGTCATTCTATATATTACACCCCTTACTAAAACTTGAAAGATAATAGACCTTCGGACGAAGCTATATCCTTGCCTTGGAGCAGCATAGAGTGTGTGCACAAGCTCAGAAGATTTGTACAAGCACTCCAAAAACAAGAATACGAGCGCGTCAAAGTTTGGTGGATTGGTTAGAGGAAAGCTTCAGCTCCTCGTCGCATTTCCTTGGCTCGGGAAAGCTGCTGCAATGAGGGCCAATACTTTAAAAAGTACCGGTAAGGGCGAGCTAACCCAACTCACCAAATTGACATAGTATTCATGTGAAGCATACAAATTATTATTGTGGTCTTTTTATCTTGCATTAATTCAAGTTACAGCATGCAATAAATATGAAAAGACTGAAATAAACATGCCACCATTTGGTGACTTTTACCTGCATCATTGAACTACCTGCACAAAACTTACCATGACCTTCCTTGCCATGAAGACATAGTTAGCTTGCACAGTTTAAATATGCAATTACATAGTGTTACTAGTATTATGATCCATCATGGACTATAGTCCGGGTAGACGACGATGGTTGTAGACGCAGGTAGGTAGTCCGCTATAAGCCACCCTACCTCCCATGCTACGCAATTAACACGACTATACTAACGTTCTGCCTAGGACGAATCGGTTCTGGTACCCGACGACCATTTGCAGGAATCCAACACCTTGTACACAAGTTATCGTGACCATGCGACGTCTAAAACTAAGTTATCTAACGAAGCATTTCAAGACAACATGAACGAAACATAATGATTCAGCATAATTTCATAGCATAGTCTACCTATTTAAGTGATCACATTGCAGGTTATGCACTACTCATTGCACAGTTATAGATGAAGGAATTATATCTACAACTAAAACACAAAAATTGATATATGCATAGCGGACAAGAACGCACAATATGATCATTAGGTGATTTTGTGTGACAAGCATCAAGTGTTCCAAGTTTACTACTTATTATCTTGACACAGTTATTATTATTTTGGTATCGTTGATCAGAACACAAGAGTCAGATTATTAAGAGTGAAAACTTGGAATAGGGGAGCTAATCGAAGATACGGCCACTCACCAGTTGGTGAATCAGGAAAGAGAATGGGAAGATCTTTAAGACTCCACTCGTGCGTCGCCTACTCGATTACCTGCGCGCATCAATATACGATCAATATCTCTTTACCTCGGTCTCTCATAATTCGATACGAAATGTGAATTTCAAATAACGAATACAATAAAATCTATCGAAACCGTTTAAGAAAATGCAAGTTACAAAACCAACAAGAAAGCAACCAAGCGGTATCCAAAATGAGCAATGAAACCAACACAACGAAAAGGCCCCCCGTGACTCTTTCGCCGAGTCCTTCCTCGAGGCCCGATTCGCAGAATTTGGGACATGAATCCGAACTCACCAATCCATAACGAGTTAATAATTTTAATTTAATCTGTCTCGATCGAACCATACCATGTATTTTATAGCTACGCTCCACGAAAAGGGGAGACGGGAAACTACACGGGGCACCCTCCCTGAATTTTTAAGTTGACAAGTTGGCGAATAAGAAATACCTTGTTGCCAACCATCCTCCATTCGTGCAACGAATACAGCTTCTCCCATAATGCCATTGTCGAACTCTTCATGGATATATGATAAAAACCGAATCATTCAACTATAGGATCGTCAAACAATTCTAGGGGGGTGAATAGAGTGTAGCAAAACATATACCCAATTCAAAAGTATACTAAGCAAAGGCAGTTACCAACTAGAAATAATACATTAATATAGCAAGTATATGGAAGTAAATAAAGTTTAAATCACAAACGCAAACACCATAATTTTTATCCTGGTTTCCATCGTAGAGCATTAGTCCAGGTCCGAGTACTCTTGCTCGGAGTTAAATTCACTATTGGTAAAAAAACAACTTTGATCCGAAGGGCTTGTGACTTTGTACATACATGAGCTTTGATCCAAAGAGCTCGAAGACTTCAGACACGTAAGTTTGATGCGAATGGTATGCAGACTTTAAACACTAAAAATTTGGAAGTTACAAGCTTTTACCACTCGATCAGACTTCTAAAATGGAACTGCGTTGGCACTAGAAGGCTGGAGAGTTGATGCTTGATGATTGGATGGTTTGTAGCTCACGAATAGAGAATATAAAAGTGAATGGATTAATTTAAAATGAATAAAACTCATAGCTATTTATAGGCTAGTAGGGGAACCGAGTTTAGGCCGAGTTCGGTCTCCTAACGTTCGTAAATTCGAACGTTTGAGTTCCAGGATAATAGGGTTTCCATCTGACTAGGAATCTGGTTATAGGGAACTGAGTACAGGGCGAGTTTGGGCAGAACTCGGTCTGATTTTATTTGTCCCAATTCTAGAATGTTCCTAGTTTGTTTTAGGTTTAATTTGAGTGGACTAAGATCTGGTTTTATCAGGGTTTGATCTCCTAGTGCTAACACGGCCCAATGAATATTTTGTCCTAATAAAATAAAGAGATATTTAGACATTAAGTCTCAGATAAGTATCAAAATTTGTGTTTGGATCCCCATAATACACATAATTAGTGTTTGGGTCTCAAAAGTATCACTAATGTCTCACAAGTGTCACCAAAAGTATACCAAAAGAGTCACTAATTAATTTTTGTGACACTTTTGAGACCCAAACACTAATTATGTATATTATTGAGGCCCAAACATAAATTTTAGAACTTATCTGAGAACCAAAGTCAAAATATCCCTAGAATAAAAGGAAAATTATATAATAAAATAAAAACCATGAGTAGCATGCCAATCCTAAGAAAATTACATAAATATCCCTAAAATAAAAGAAAAATTTTAGACTCTAGATCCTTTCTGGTGAGTCTGGTCATCGGCTCGGCAATCCTCGAAAAATCTTGCACAAACTTCCTGTAGTAGCCTGTCGATCCCAAGAAACTCCTGATCTCTGCTACTGAACTCGGGGTCTTCCAAGACTCCACTGCTGCGATCTTACTCGAATCTACTGAAATACCATCACCAGTCACAACATCCCACAAGAACTCCACCTTGTCCAGGAAGAACTCACACTTGGAAAGCTTTTCATACAGCTTCTCCTTCCTCAGCACCTCTAACACAATCTGTAAATGCTCTTCGTGCTCCTCCGGTGTCTTCGAGTATATGAGTATGTCGTCGATGAACACCACCATGAACTTGTCAAGGTACTGACGGAACACCTTGTTCATCAAGTTCATAAATACCGTCGGTGCATTAGTCAACCCAAATGACATCACCATAAACTCGTACTGACCATACCGAGTTCTAAAAGTAGTCTTCGGTATGTCCTCCGGCTTTACTTTCACCTAGTGGTAGCCTGATCTCAAATCTATCTTAGAAAACACCTTGGCACCACTTAATTGATCGAACAGATTATCAATCCGTGGCAAAGGGTACTTATTCTTGATAGTGAGATTATTCAATGCCCTGTAATCAATGCACATGCAAACTGATCCATCCTTCTTCGGTACAAACAATACCGGGGCTCCCTACGATGAAGAACTCGATCTGATAAACCCCTTATCATGTAATTTGTCCACCTGCTTCTTCAGTTCGACCAGCTTGATGTTGTTTACTCTATAGACATATTACAAAATTGGTTCTGCACCTAGCACCAAGTCAATAGAGAATTCAACATCTCGATCTGGCAGTAATCCAGGCAATTCCTCAGGAAACACATCCAAGAACTCTGCTACCAACGGATGTGGCAACTCCTTGTCTTCCACCATAGCTCCATAAATAATGCCTTCTCTCTGCTTTGTAGCTCCTCTAGCAAACTCGAACTCTGGCTCTCCCGACGGACTAAATAAAACTCTACCTCCTCTACAATCTATGCTAGTACAGTGCCTACTCAACCAATCCATCCCGAGTACAAAGTCAAAGCTCGAAAGTGGCATTACAAGTAGACACGCACTCAACTCCCGGCCTCCTAGAGTAACTCTCCGATCCTTGCAAATATCATTAACCAGGATAATGCCTCCCCCGGTTATGATCTTGCAAGTCCTAAGCAAAGACTCAGCTACCAAACCATGCTTCAGAGCAAAAGAAATAGATACAAAACTATGAAAATCACCACTATCAAACAAAGTTAAAGCTGGAATGGAATCAAGAAGAATAGAACCTGCAATGACGTCTCCGGTGGGCTCGTCCTCCTCGATGGTCATAACAAACGCGCGTCCCTGACGTGCACCTCCCTGCTGTTGATGCTAGACTGTCACGCCCCAGTCCCAAAATACCGAGGGACTGGACACGTGGCAATGGCCAGCAGTACGCACCGATGGACCAACTCAATATAATGGATCCATCAGGGCATACTTAAGCTGTAAAACAAGTCTACGACAATCATGGCAACTAATCTCATCCACACAAGATATAAAATATGATCCACAGAATAAATAAGGAATGTAAATCATCAGCAAGTCTCACAAAGTACTTCGGGGAACAACCCGATAAATAGCTAGTACAATGGTTCAACAGACCAGAAAGTAAAAGACTGAAATAAATAATGGAAACTGAGCATAAACATGGATGCTCAAGAGAAGTCTTCGGCTAAGACCTCGTCCTCAGATGGTGGTACAACTCCTGGATCAGCTCCTGCACCGGTCCCGTAGATCTCGGGATAAACCTCGTCTGCAAAATCTGGGGACAAAATCCGGATCCAGGTCCTCAGGGGACATAGCAAGGTACAAGAAAGCTCATGCCAAAATGAGTAAATAAACAGTGCAGCAAATAAATAACTAAATGAAGCAATAGGGTAAATATGTAACCATCTAAGTGTAAATGCAAGTGAGAGCATCACTAGTCTCAGGCTGAGCCACTACAAGCTCTGTGTCGGGGAGCCGGTAGCGGTAATAACCGGTAGTGGGTCTAGCTCTGCTACGAGAGTCTACGACCTCTCAATAATAGAAGATATATATATGTAAACAGCCTGTAGCCTGTGTGTCTCTCCCCACCCAATGTAACCACGCATATCATGACCATAACGTCTCATGCCCATGTCAAGCGCGATCATAGCTAAATGCAACCAGTCATACAGTATCTAAGAATATAATGTCCATGTCCTATATCCTATACAGAATCACCACGAATATCTCGGGAAAATCCTGTCTCATGAATAGTGTCCAGTGTCCTGGGTCATAGAGTACTTGATAAGACAAGTACGAGAATAAAGTGTCACGGATGTCCATCTCTAGATGACCGTACCCAACACTGCGTACAGTGTCGGCACCCGACTGATAATCGGACGCTAAGTACGTCACACGGTCCTAGGTTGAGCATGCACAGCAATATATATATAAAGCAAGGAAATTAGATAACTAAGCTGCATAGAGTGGCAAGGTACACTTGCCTGATGTTTGAATGTCAACTGTCGTCCTGGTATCTGTGGATCCGGTAGGTACTACTCCGAAAGCTGTAATAAATATCACCAACAGTCTCAGAAGATGTCAAATAGCTGGAAATGCCTGTCCTTACGTCCAATTTGGACACAGGGGCAAAAAGGTCATTTTCGGGCCAAAGCGGGTTCCACATGTGGGCCACTTAGCACCGAAAAGCGTGTCAGGGTCAAAGGTCTCCAAATTCCTCAAACTCAGTGTCTACAAGTCAGGAACGACGATACGAACCCAACGGAACTTCCAGAATTGGATTCCGATGAGCCGATCACAAAATCACCCGTCAAGTGGAGCCTGTGGGGCCCACGATACGCGATTTTGTCAACGTTCTCAGAATCGAACCAAACTTGGCTTACAGGACCAGCGTATTACTACGGATCCGATGGCGCAAGTTTTGTCTCGATCCGACGTGTGTACACGAAGTTACGGCGTGTTACAGAATCGACGGATACGGGGTGTTGTCGGCGGATACGCGTTGATTCCGGGGTGCACGCACCTCCGAATCGACTTCTGCGAAATCTCACACGACCGTATCAACGTCGCGCACAGTTCGGTAAAGACCGCGTGCGACCAAGTCGTCCCGATTGGCGGGGCGGACTCAGTTCCGAGGTGAAACAGGGCATTGTTTTTCCTGTTTTTGGATCGCGGTGTACGACCACTACAAGACGCGATGCACCGAGCGAGTTGCACGGGCACCGAGAGGGGTATACAGTCTACGCATAGCAATCGACGGAATTGAAAACGGAGTTGCGAGTGGGGAGAAATCAATACCTGAACAGGGCTCCGTGGATTCTGTTTTCCAAGTGTCCGAACGTCAATCTTCGTGTCCTGGACGAGTTGCTGTGTCCGGTCTCGGGGCACAGATGCGTCCTGGGTTGGCCGCGTCCTGGCTCGGTCAGAAGACAGCGCTCGGGTGGCTGTCCCGGTTGGTGGAAGTCGGCGTCGAGCGAAGAGGATGACGACCGACGAGGACCCGAGAGCAGCGGGGTCGCTCGCTGATCGGAGCGGAGGGGAAGGGAGACGCGGGGAGTCGGGGATGACTCGACTGCAGCATCGATCGGAGTACAGCGGCCGCGGGCGGGTCGGGGCTGACTCGGCGGCGGGTCGGCGTTGGCTCACGGCTGAGGGGGAGATGGTCCTGGAGTTGGCGACTACGGCTAGGGTTTGGTCTGGCACGCACTTCCATGAGGGTGGCTTTATACCGCTACAGTAGATCCGGCGGCCTAGGGTTTTCCCCGTGCGGGTTTGGGTTCTCAGCGGTTCGGGTCGGACCCGCTGTGGTTGGTTTGATCCGGGTTGGTTCGAGCTTGGTTTGGTTTAAACACCAATAGCTTTTAGTCCTCGAATCGTTGCTCCGGAGTCCAATAAATTCACCGAAAAATGCCACGCGTCCGGTTTTCCATTTTACCCAATAAATTATTATTTCCAGAATATTTTAACCCCATTAAGCCATACTTAAAATTATTTAACCCACAAACCTCAGTGATAAATTCCAGAAAAATACCGAAAATACGGAAAATTATATTAATTTCACTTCGGAAATTTAGGGTGTTTACATAGACATAATGTTGCTGCTGTATAGGAAGCGGTCCCCTGGGCTGAACTGCAGGTTGTCTCGTGTGCCCTCAAAGCTGAAGCTGCTCCCTGAAATGCACGACGAGGATACTCTCTCAGATGATGCCCTTCAGTACCACAATACAAGCAAACTCCCAACCTCCTTCTGTAAACTTCCCAGATATGACCAGGCTTCTTGTAGTAGTGGCAGGAAGCTTGATGTAACTATCTCTGCTGCTGTGGTGCCTGGTAAACCGTGCCCTAGCTGGAGTCTGGTGCTGTTGAGGCTGCTGGAAAGGCCTGGACTGGAAATAAGGAAGTTTGGCAGATACTGCACTACTGTTTGCCCCCAGAAAAGAATCATGGTCTCTCTTGGGTTTTAAACCCAACTCCTGCTCAACCTTGTGTGCCTTCGCAAGTATCTCCGAGTATGTCTCATAAAAAGATGGAATAAGGATCTTCACTTCTCAGTTTAGACCCTCAAGGAAACGAATAGCCCGAACCTCCGGCTCTCTCACCAAATACTCTACAAATTGGCTCATCCTGTCAAACTTTGTAGCGTACTCCTCCATAGACATGCTCCCTGAGTGAGGCTCTCAAACTACCTCCCCAAGTCTAGCTTGTCTGCCCGAACGAAGAACTTTTTCTTGAAGAGATCCTTGAATACCTACCAAGACTGTCCCGCGTCAACAAGAATCGGCTCATTCCTGAACCAAGTGCGGGCGACTTCGAACAGTTGAAGTCCTACCGCCTCAACCTTCAGATCCAAAGAAAGACGGGACACCCTCATAAGAAGCTCAATGTCCTCGAGCCAATCATCAGCATATACGATGCCCTTCTCTCCCTTGAAGACCCTAGGCTCCATTATCTTGAAGTCCTGAATATTGCCTAGCCGAAGCTGAGAAACCTGAGGATCAACCTACTGCTGGACCGGAACTCCTCTCTCTATTACGGCACGAGCAAGCTGATAAGCACTCTCGATGCCCTGCCATAAAATATCGGTCTATCTCTGATGTGCCTCAGACTAAGCCCTCTGTGCCTCGAGCATCTCACAAAATAGTGTAAACATGTGTGTCGCCTCTGCTGGCACAGAAGGTGGAGGTGGAAGCCTCTCAAATATAGCTGGTACAGTCCTCTAAGTAGGTGGTGGACCTCCGAAAGAAGCTGATACTCCAATCACTGGAGAAGTGACTGGTGCAGGCCCTCGGGACATCGCAGACCTCTCAGAAGCTGCTCTTCCCTCCTGCGATCTAGTCTTAGGTGGCATCCTGAGATAAAGCGAAAGAAAGAATCAATATGGCACATGATGTAAGACACTCAAGGAAAGGACAGTTTAAAGATCAAATGTCAATATCACAGAAGAATAGCTGAATGAATCAAATAAATTTTTCCTAGATGTGATTGAGTATTCTCAGCCTATAGACTATATCCTATATCCTGACATAGGCTCATAATAGCACTCAAATAAGAGCACCACTATGAATCGCACTAATTGCAACCTCGAAGAGGAAGACCTCAGAGACATGCATGGGCCACCACTAAAAGTGTGTCACTACCCACACCCGATGTAGGAATGCAAGTCGGAAACAATGCCCAGCCTACGTCGCAGAATTTGTGGTAGAACGATGTTTGGGTAATCTATCTAGCAATATAATGAACCACCAACAATAATAATATACTCAATCATAGATCTAAGATAGAAATGAGGACGAATATGATAAATAATAGAATAATTACATACAACTCATGAGTCTATAATAATAACATCAATGAGTCTGAAAGAATACTAAAAAATAAGCTGGAGACAAATCCAGTACAAAATAACACTAAGAAGCTACTAATCTCAGGTCATCTGTCTCAGTTGGGATAAGTCCCTCCTGAGCCAGGGTCTCAGACTCTAAACCTACAATATCCTGAGGTCCATAATGTGTAGGGTACCACTCCTCAGTATTATCTGGGAAAAATATATCCAATCAGGAAATGAGCAGAGTACATCTCTAACAGCAGTTCTAATCAATGATAAAAACTATATAGCAGTAAATAGATGTGAATATACAAGATGCACAATAGATACATGAGATATACAATAAGGAAATACTGGAATAAATACAATAATGAATAATATGACAATGAACAAGAATACTAATGACTAAGTGTGTGAGTACTAGATTTAAAATGTGATCGGCTTGAGAACTTGATACAAGATTTATGGCCTGGCTAATCATACGTGCGGTATATGATTAATACTATTTAAGAAGAAGACATGATACAAGATGGGTATGATCACACATAAAAATACTTCCCATCCTCGACTGGTATAATAGATCCAACCATGGTATGATATAGCACGGGATTCTCTAGAAAGGTAGCAAATCTCCCCGATAATCAGTGTATGTACATGCATAAGATAATCAATGAAACAAGACTTGCACAAGATACACCATATACAAGGAATAATATCTCATGACGAGATCAGGATATACCAATCTGTGTAACCATCGTGTCAAGAAATATGGATATCTTCACTAGATACAATAAACATAGAGGATATCATAAATAAGAAACTATCAAAGAATGTACTCGTCTGAAGTCTAATGAATAGTCTCACAGATGTCTAGTACGGTGCCTCGAAGACCTAGATATGGAATATAACATCAATACAAGATTTCAGAAAGAAAATAAGTTAAACTAGTTAACTTCTAGGTCAACAAGCCAATTCTAAGTCAAAAAGTCAAACTAGGTCAACTCTAAGTCAAACCGGTCAAACTATGTCAAACTACTTATTTCTAGGTTGTATGTGTCTATCTCAAAGTTATTGGGTTCAAACACGAGGAGTCTATGACATACAAGCTAAAAACATAGGATACTAGGATACTGTATCCCAGGATACGCAAACAATAGGTAAATATCACATATACATATATCAACAATATTAACATATAAAATCATAATTACAAATGCTAAAAGGATACTTTGGTTTTGAACCAACTTAATATCGCAACACTAAACCTCAAACTTGATACCCAAACCCAATACCTTAGGCATCCCCAAAATACCTTAATACTTACCTTGGTATCTCAAGGTAATATCCAAAACCTTGTTTATACTAACTACCCATAATAACTATATGCTAACAACCCACTACTAAAAGTATAGTATACTAAAGCATAAATATCAATTAGGAACATATATACATATATACTAATACCTTATATATATATATACCTTATATATATATATATATATATATATATATATATATATATATATATATATATATATATATATATATATATATATATATATATATATATATATATATATATATATAACCGCAGAACTGTCGCTAAAAGCCACCGCTGCCGTCGCTGAAACTGCTAATACGGCTGATGATATCGCTGATGTTGCGACGATTTCCGGCTGCTGTTGCTAATGATGCTGCTGCTATCGCGGAAAACTGCTGTTGTTGCTGTTGCTGAGCTACTATCGTTATTGCTGCTGCTGTTGCTATAGTCGTTGCTGCTGTTGCTATAGCCGCTGCTGCTGTCGTTAATGCTGCTGTTGCTGTCGTTAAAAACTCGAGCCCTCTTCTCTCTCACTCTTATATATAAATACTCATAAATATATATATAATATATATATCATATAGCTACTAATTATATATATACTTGCTACATATATTTATATATATATACAAGCTCCTCCATATACATATATACGTATCCTCATATATAGTACATATATATATAACATCACATATACGTACACGTATATATAATCATACATAATAACATATAAATATATGTCATGATCCGTACCCAGAATTTGGACATGAGTCATGGGTACGTCCAGCCTACGCCGCAGCATCAGCGGTAGAACGTTGTCTAGGTCTCAATAACATACTAAACATAACTCACAACCTATCAATGGTATCAACTCCATAAGAAGGACAATGAAATAATCTCTCAATATCTCATAATGTATACTCAATCACAATAACTATAAGAATAAATGGCACGATAACAAATAAGAAAGAATCAAATATGTCAAACACAATGTCTTAAATAGAGATAAACTACAGTCTAGCTGTTCAACATAAATAGTCTCCACAAGTCTCAAATAAAATCCAACATAAGTCTCAACATAAACTCAAATGTATAAAATAAATGCTGTCTAAACAGCTGCAGGTAGTATCTCCTCTAATGGAATGGACTCCTCTAAGATCTCTGGTGTGTAGTATGCATCTATACCTGGTTCATAGTGTGTAAGACAGAAGTCCTCAAGATCCTCTGGAAAAAATTTCCAGTCAGGATTGGAGCGAAGTACAAGCACTAACAGCAGTTCTATGTATATTGATAAAAACTATAATACAGTGTAAAGAAATACAAGATGGATATAAATACTGGCAATAAGAAATACTGGAGATAATAAAATACTAGAAATAAAAATACTGGAGCATATGTCATCATCAATGGTATAACTAGCAATGAACAGAAATACAAGTGCACGCTAGAACAATGAACTGGAATATAAGTGAATGCTAGAACAATAACTAGAATATAAGAAAATGCTAGAACTAAGATCTGGAAATACATGTATACAATATCTAGCTAAGTGTGTGAAATATCAATATATCATGTGATCGGCTTGGGACTGATCAAGCTTGCTATGTATGACTAGCTATGATTCATGAAAGGTCAGGCTAACCATCCGGATAGCTATGATGCGAGCAATAGTCAGGCTAATCATACATAATAGGCTATGAGGCATATAATGGTCAGGCTACACCCAACGTGAGGTATGGGGTGAGCTATGATGCATGTAGAGTTGGGTATGATCACATAATCTACTAATATCTCTCCGTCCCCAGCTAGCACGATGGATCCCGATCATGACTCCTCGTGACAGGTCTCGATGATGCCAACTCGTGTATCCACAGTGTCAGAATCATGTACGCTATACAACTAGAATCATAGAGATGATCAACATAATAAAAACTGTCAGAGAATATACTCGCCTGTGGTCCTTTGCTGGCAATACCAATATCCTGTTCCCAAAGTCTTGTCTGAATAATCCAACAGTCCTATAGACATCATTTAATAATAATATAGCATCAGTCATTACACTAACACACAATCATAAATACAATAAACTCAGTGTCACTACCACATTCTAAAAATAAGGGTATTTTTGACTTTTTATATATTATTAATATTGTGTGTAGTTATTTTAAATAATTGCATGAGATGTGTATTTATATATATATTATATATATATATATATATATATATATATATATATATATATATATATATAGTATTCTCTAATGTTTGAGCTAGTAGACTTGACCTAGAAGCCCACTAGATAGACCCCTGACCGAATTGTAGGGTTATGAATTTAATTTGTATTATTCAGGATTTAATTATTTAGGGTTGTAATTAATTACCGTAATTTTATTTAATTGTTATACCCTACCATTGTTGCAATATTCGGAGCCCAACATTAACCCATAATTTCCAACCAGTTGTTGTATTCTAGACTTGACATGCCAACTTAGGTGCTGGACTTTTTTGTCACTCAAAATCATAATCCTTTGTGCTCTAATTTAATTGTACAACTTCCCGTGTCCGAAATCCATTATTTAATCCTGTATTGCGCACCTGTGTCTTTGCCATCAATTTTGAGACACCAACTCAACCCGTTTAGCTGAACCAATTAAAGGGTCCAAGACTGACACCCAGCCTACATCTTTCATGACCTTTGTGTAACTCATAATTATGCTCTCTTGTGCTTCATTTTAGCCGCACAATATTCGTCGCGGACGCTTATTTTAATTCTAAATAAAATCTAACTTTTTTTCGTTGTGCGTTCCAATCGAAATTGGAGACACAATCTCGATCCATTTTGAGCAACCCAAATTAGGGTAATATTCTATTCTGAGTCTACTTCATCCATGACACTTGTGTCCTACTTAATTTTAGCCCCATGTACCTTCAATTAATTTTAGAACACCGCTTGCATTTTTTAATTAAATTAGGGATACCAACTTTGACTAATCCTATTTTAACCCCAATTTAATCCAAATACCCCATTAATTAAGCCCATGCAAAACACACAATTCCCCCTCACCCTACAAAATACCAAACACTAAATCCTCCACCAATTTTTTATTATTTCATATATTTGTGCAAATACCCAAATTTAAGGGGCTTAATTGTAAATGTTGCACTAGGTGTCATTACCTCATTGGTTCACACCAAATAAAGAAGCCCTCAATTCATTGACTAGTCAACCTCATTTCCTCTCTCCTTTGTGTGTACACAAAAATCCTCCATGTTTAATCTGACCCACCCATTCAAAATGGGACTCATCATCACCACACACTCTATATCACCCTACCCTATTTAATGTCTCCTCAAACCCTTCCCAAGAGCAGGCCCTAATCCTAACACATAGAAAATCCCCCCCTCCCTCTCTCTCCTTCCTCCTTCTCCCAACCGTAGGATTTTTCCCTTTCTCTTCTTCTTCCTTTCTTCTTTTTCTTCTTTTTCTTCTCCTTTTTCCACTCCACTTCTCCTACTTCAACTAAACTGGCCCTCACCCATCCGGCCAACTCCCCTCTGGCAGCACCACCCTTACCACCTCCACCGCCGTCTTCACGCACGACCACTCCCTCGACCTGCTGCCACCCTCTCTTACTGAACTCGCCGGCGAGCCAGCATCACCCACCGACTGCACCTGTAGCACCACCACCATTACAACTATCCGGCCACTCCTCCTTCCTTGGACATCTCCCCCATTCATCTCCTCCGGTCGACATTACCTCGGCCGCCAGCAACCTCCATCCGTGGCTACTACTACCGGATCCACCCTCTGTACCGAGCCGGCCACCCGAAGTCAAACCCCGCTGCCACCGTACGACTTCGACTGAGAACCACCACCACCATCGTCGTCATCATCATCTCCAGTGTCAACCGGATAGCTATGATGCGAGCAATAGTCAGGCTAATCATACATAACAGGCTATGAGGCATGTAATGGTCAGGCTGTACCCAACGTGAGGTGTGGGGTGAGCTATGATGCATGTAGAGTTGGGTATGATCACATAATCTACTAATATCTTCCCGTCCCCAGCTAGCACGATGGATCCCGATCATGACTCCTCGTGACAGGTATCGATGATGCCAACTCGTGTATCCACAGTGTCAGAATCATGTACGCTATACAACTAGAATCATAGAGATGATCAACATAATGAAAACTGTCAGAGAATATACTCGCCTGTGGTCCTTTGCTGGCAATACCAATCTCCTGTTCCCAAAGTCATGTCTGAATAATCCAACAGTCCTATAGACATTATTTAATAATAATATAGCATTAGTTATTACACTAACACACAATCATAAATACAATAAACTCAGACACGACGCTAGGGTGACACTGGTCAACTAGTAGGGTCAAGCGTACATCTAATTGCACGGGTGTCATGTCTTAATTGATGTGCAATCAGACAGCCACTCACTAACACACGTCTAGCCAGTACGTCCGTGTACATAAGGCAGGCAACTCACAATTATTCAGGGTCACATGGTCTATGTAAATACAGGATATCCATAATTAACACTTATGGTCCCATACAATTATATAGGAAAATCCACAGTTAACTTAGGGTCATACAGTATAAATACACATTATAGTCATAACTAGTATTAGTATTTGGTTACTTATATATATATCCGTATATTTATATATATATCAATTTGAATATTATACACATACGCGTATGTATACACATACGAGTTTTGGGTTTATTTGTATGGTCTCTTGCAATGAATATCTAATAAACTTGTCATGAAGCAACACGCTACAATCCTAACATCATTCACATGTACATATACACAAACATGAAAGGAAACAACCCGAACCTGCACACACGTGAACAAGAGGGTATTTAACGTCGAGATGGAACATTCAGGCGAGACTCGGCTGTGCTGCTGCTGCTCAAGCGAGGCTCGGCGGCTGTTCAGTCATCCTGTCGAGAGGAGTCGTTGGTTCAGCATCGAGGGAAGTCGGGTTCAGGCGGCTGCTATCGTCGAGGAGTGGTCCAACGGCTGCTATCACGATCGTGCTCGGCGGAGGACTACTGGGTGCAGTCGGGAGTTCAGTCAGGTTCAACAGTGGTTCGGGGTGGAGAGGGGAAGTTCAGGTGAAGTCGTGCGGGGTCATTCAGTCATCGAGGGAACGTTCAGGCAAAGTCGTGCGGGAGGGCTGTCGTGTGCTAGTGTACAGGTTTAGCAGTTGATCAGGCGGCTCATCGGGGTCGTGAAGGGATGTCTGGAACGGTGATGGCGTGCAGGCGATCGGTGCTGCTGGTCTCCGACGAGTATGGAGGAAAGGGCGGCGCTGAACAGTAGAGGGAGTCGGCTAGAATAGGTTTTGTGATGGTGAATAAAAAATAAAGAAGTGATATATATATGTAGAGAAGTAGGGTTTTGAGGTTACCCAAGGGTGTTGGGCCGGTCAACATCCTTGGAATTGGGTTTCTTTCTATATGTAGATATTTTAAAGGGCTAGGATTGTTAGTTTCAAAAATGGGTGGCTAAGATTTGATGAGG
The DNA here is from genome assembly GCA_036927795.1 of Iris macrosiphon. Lineage (NCBI taxonomy): Eukaryota > Viridiplantae > Streptophyta > Magnoliopsida > Asparagales > Iridaceae > Iris > Iris macrosiphon. The sequence continues at coordinate 166,871,831 of JAYESA010000010.1, read as the reverse complement.
GGTTGATGTTGAGTGTTACACACTCGAAACTTATAGAGAAAATTCACATGACCAGTCAACGAAGAAAATGGGGGTTTCTTCATGTGTTTGGTCCAATGGGGTGTGGACACCTCAATGCACTTTGCATATAAGTCCCCAACAATTAGAAAATTACACAAGTGGGGTTTTTGGATTAATTTAATTAAAATTAATATAATTGGTTTTCTTAAATTAATTGGAAGTATATAGGGTTAAAATTAGGTGGGACATAAGTATCATGGATGTAGAAGACTTAGAATAGAATATTATCATAATTTGGGTTACACAAAATGGGTCAAGATTGTGTCTCTAATTTTGATTGGAACGCACAAAGATGTAAAGTTGGATTTATTTAGAATTAAATATAATTATCTGCAACGAATATTGTGCGACTAAAATAAAGCACAAAAGGGCATAGTTATGAGTTACACAAGGATCAAAATAGAAGACTGGCATGTCTAGGATAAGGGTATAAAATTTGTTGAAAGGCAAAAGCTAGTGTAGCGCTCCCAATAACGAAGCAACGATAAGGTACAACAATCAAATAAAATCTCAATAATTAAAATAATCCCTAATATTAAAATCCTAAAAATGCTAATTAATGTCCATAGCCCTATAATTTGGTCAGAGGTTCTACTAGTGGGTTTCTAGGTCTAGTCCACTAACCCATGAAATTAAGGAACACTATAAATAATACATAAATATCATGCAATATATTAAAACATTAAATTAAATAAATAAAAAGATGAAAATATCCCTATTCTGGAATGTGGTAGTGACAATATATATATGACAACACACACACACACACACACACACACACACACACACATATATATATATATATATATATATATATATATATATATATATATATATATATATACTCATAACATATACATATATATATACTACTATATTTAATAGCTATTACATATGTAGAAATATAGCTACATAACACATAGATACATTTATATGACACACTAACACATAAGTATATATATATATATATATATATATATATATATATATATATATATATATATATATATATACACACACATACATACATATAATTACATATTACAATACTAAGAACAATGGAAAAATAGATCTAGAAATAAATGCGCAACACATGGAGCTTATCGCACCCGTATCCCACTAGATCTAGGACACGCTTGCGACACGAGTCCACCACACATCCAAACGTACCCCGAAGGACACGAGCAAGTCTAATATATCATTTATGAACAATACGAAGAGTCAAACACAAATTTACTTGTCTGTGTCAAAATGTGATATGTACAAGGTCCCGTGTCGGAGAAAAAACCCCCAAATCAATACGTATCACCAAATTATTGGGATACGACTCACACGTACCCAATTGTGGATACGAAACTAGCCCCAAATACACAAGCACATGGCAAATTGATCTATAGGACCAATTTACACATACAATAAGTGTCAATCTCAAAATTATCCTAATATTTACACAAAAATACCATAACTTTCTCAATATGCCTCCTATGAACACAAAACAAAATTCTATGGGTAGCCTATGCATATGGGTTGATTTGTCATAGTTAAATCTCAGATTTAGAATGTAAATTAAGGAGAAAAATTGAATTGTACCTATTGGGAGATGGATTTCCAATGAAATCTCCAAATGTGACAAAATTGGCCTCCAACTTGTAGATCCTTGCTTCCTCCTTCTATATCATTGCTTTACTAGTCTCCAATGGTGATTTGGGAAGAAATTGGAATAAAATTTGGTAGAGAAATGATGTAGGAATGAAGAAATTTGGTTAAGGAAAATTATAGATCTAGTTTTCAAATAAAATGAGGAGAGAGAAACTTTCCTCCCTCTTTTAAATAGGCCGGCCACCTCTACCCCTTCCTTAAGCCATTATGTAATGTCCATTATACCCCTTGGGGCCTCTCATGAAGAAATAATTAAGGAGGAAAGCTTATATTCTAATGGTTTAATTAATTTAATCATCCTCCTAATCAATGGGCTTTCTAATTGGGCTCAAATCTAACAATTAATACATGTTAGTTCATGAGTCTAAACTAAACTAGTTATGTCCACTAATATAAGTACAAAACAAATAACTAACATCTAACAATAATTAAATAATACAACAAATAATTATTTAACATGCACAATATTTAATTAATTATGAAAAGACTAAAATACTCTTTCCTAGAAAATATGGTAATTTAAACTGAATAAAACTCATAGCTATTCATAGGCTAGTAGGGAAACCGAGTTTAGGCCGAGTTCGGCCTCCTAACGTTCATAAATTCGAACGTTTGAGTTCATGGATAATAGGGTTTCCATCTGACTAGGAATCTAGTTTTAGGAAACCGAGTACGGGGCAAGTTCGGACAGAACTCGGTCTGAGTTCGTTTGTCCCAATTCTAGAATGTTCCTAGTTTGTTTTAGGTTTAATTTGAGTGGATTAAGTTCTGGTTTTATCAGGGTTTGATCTCCTAGTGCCAACACGGCCCAATGAACATTTTGTCCTAATAAAATAAAGAGATATTTAGATATTAGGTCTCAGATAAGTTTAAAATTTTGTGTTTGAATCTCCATAATATACATAATTAGTGTTTGGGTCTCAAAGTGTCACTAATGTCTCACAAGTGTCACCAAAAGTGTACCAAAAGAGTCACTAATTATTTTTTGTGATACTTTTGAGACCCAAATACTAATTATGTATATTATTGAGATACAAACATAAATTTTAGAACTTATTTGAGAACCAAAGTCTAAATATCCCTAAAATAAAAGAAAAATTACATAATAAAATTAAAACCATGAGAACTCTGTTGACGCCAATCTTCTGAAACATTCACTGACTTGAAGACGCATTTTTCCTTGATGGTAGTTGTCCAAAGATAAATAGATCTGGAAATCTGAATACCTTTCAGGAGACTTCGTTCCTGAACCCCTACGAGGGGCGCTGCCCTCTCGACCCCCGTCCGCTGAACCCCCGATTGCGAGGCTCCGGAGATGTCATAGGTGGTTCAGAAAAATTTTCTGGTATAATGTCGTCTTTGGCTCATCATCATTTTTTTATTGCATATGTCCATTGCTTTTCGATAAATACATGTTAGACAAACAAAATAATATACAGAAGCAAATATGGTAGCATTTAAGATATGATATAGACAATGCTGAGTTTAAGTAGAAGTTACAAGTTACTATAGTGATTGCACGATTATCATAATGCTAAACTTAATCAATTAGCCATATTCAAAAACTCAACTTAAATATTGAGCCAACTCCAACTATTTACGGATGAATCTAATAGCCTTCAGATCCAATCGTTTTCAGTCATTAGCAGTTTTGTCCGACGACTTGGCGTTGTCACCCTCCAACGGACCATGCAATCATTTTCTGATGTACTGGATGGCAAGCCCTATAATTAAAGTAAGTCCGACGACTTGGCGTTGTCACCCTCCAACGGACCATGCAATCATTTTCTGATGTACTGGATGGCAAGCCCTATAATTAAAGTAAATACTTCCTCTTAGATGTTATGTGGACAAGCACCCTGAATTTCATGTTTTGTGCTTCACCTATGCCTCCATCTCCAACCTATATAAATAGGTTGAGAAACCATATTTTAGGTCCTAGAAAACCCTAAAATAGGCAAGCACTAATCTTGGTCGTCCGCATGAAACCAGCCATGTTGATTAAAACCCAAAACTCGTTCAGCCCCGACCGAACAGAATTCGGACCGAATCGGACCATTGTCTGTGCAAAAGAGTTCTAGCTCAAAAAAACCAAAAATTGGACCAAACTCGGCCAGAACCGAATTTTTACCGATTTCAGTCCCTTTAACATCAGACTTGACCCAACACAACCGAGCTTTAGAAAGATCCTTTGTAAAGATGTCAAGCATGTTTTCTGTTGAAGATGAACCACACATCAAGTTTCGTGGACGCAACACATTTGCAAACAAAATAATAATTGCTTGGTTCGAGCATGAAAGACTGGGTTTGCTGTGAGATAGTACTACGCCTAAATTGTCACACCATAGGACTGGTGGTTGTGAAAGGGAAATTGTAGCTCATGAAGAAGAGAACAAATCCATGCAATTTTACCGGTGGCAATGGCCAAACCACGATACTCAGCCTTGGTACTCGATCGTGAGACAAGTTTTTTTTGTTTTCTAACACTCCATGAAATACTATTCCCTCCAAGAAAAATACAACATCCACTGGTGGAACACGATCGTTAGAGCATCCAGGTTCATCAGAGTCGAAGAAGGCATGCAAACGAGGAGATGTTGCCAATTTGAGTAGGATACCATGATTAAAAGTACTCTTTAAATAGCGAACAATATGTTTGACTACAACCCAATGATTTTCGGTAAGATTTTTCATAAGTTCATAGACTTTGTTGACAACATATGCAATGTCGGGTCGACTGAAGTATCAAATATTGAAGACCGTCCATAATGCTTATGGTCAGAGAAAGTGGTCTTGTCTAATTCTGCTCATGAAGGAAATATGCAACCTCGCAGAATTTGACTTAACAGAAATATGCAATCTTATAGAATTTTATCGTGTGACAACTGTCTCTTCGTTCTTGATACAGATAAATGGTTCCATAACACAGCATCCAGTACTCCACAACACAGTTGTAATTGTGGTATCCAATGGCAACCTTACTCCATCGGCCAAATCTCTAATTCTAGCTATATCATCTAAGATAGATGGCTTCTAAGAACCATATTCATATCATGGGACAAGATGATATCCTAACAATCTAAGGGACTCTATCCCAAACTATAAAAACAAACAACTGACGTAACCAAGACAACTACTCCAGTAACAAAGGAGACATCCAATATTCTATGATCAAATCTATCAAGCAAAGGATCGTTTCCTGGGGAAGATGCACTGGACAAATTTATTCTCAGTTATAAAAATCGATGAGACTAAACCGAAATGATTCCATAGTTCAAATTCTGAAACTTCATTATACTAAGATGTAATGAGGTTTATGCCACCTCTAGTTTTTTAAAGGTGGCATAAACTTCATTATACTTAGCATTGAGTGCATCTAATCTTTGTGCAGCTATGTTGTATTTTTTTCTTTTCCGGCTCATAGAGTTCATTAAGTTTTTCATACTCTTGTGTATTTTGTTCAATATGTTCGAGAGCGTTATGCAAACTTAATTTCAAAGAAGAAATCTCATTTGTGTCACTAGAAGATGTTACTTCATTTAAGAAGGAAGTGATTCTTTCATTTTTAAGCTTGTGAGTTTGAATCCCTTTCCTAGTTAGCTTGTATTTATCTCTAAGAATTTTGTTATCCTAAAAGAGTTCATTGAAAGCATTAGAAAGTTCTTCGTAAGAAAATTCTTCATAAAGCAGATTAGTTGTTACCTCATTTAACAAAGCCATTAGGCATAAGGTAGCCGTCTTACGAGGACTTTCTTCTTCTTTCTCTGAATCCCTTGTCTCGCTTTCATGTAATATGCTCGTGTTAGCATATTTGAGAGATAATAATCTTTTGCTACTACGGTTATAGCAGTTCTCCTTCTTTGTTGTAGGACATTCATTCTTGATGTGGTCTATTTTCTTGCAGTTGTAGCATACATGATCTTCATCGTTGTATTCCTTCTTCTTTCGGTTTGATCTTTCAAACTTCAAGAACTTTCTGAAGTTCCTGGAGATTATGGCCAAATCAACATCACCAGAACTATCGTCTTCAGGTTCACTGTCGTAGTCTTTCTTGTGATTTGATTTGAGAGCTATGGACTTCTCCTTGAGCGTTGATTCTTCTTGCTCTTTGAGATCAAGTTCATGCATCATCAACTTTTCCATCAATGTCTCAAGAGTCATCACTGTGAGATCATTTTTTTCTATGATCGACGGTGCTTTAGGGTTCTAGTTCTTAGTGAGTCCCAGAAGCAGCTTACGTATCTTTTTATGATTGATGTAATCATTGCCAAGAGAAGAAATATGATTAACAATATTAAAGAAACATCTAAATATTTGTGTAATAGTCTCATTAGGCTTCATTTTGAAGGCTTAATATTCTTGTTTCAATCTACCGATTTTGGATTCCTTCACTTGTGAAGTTCCTTCATGAGTGAACTCAAGAAGTTTCTAAACCTCATGAGACATGGAACATGTAGAGAATCTATTAAACTCAATTCTATCTACTGTACAAAATAATGCATTAATATCCTTTGTATTGAGACTTGATAGCTTCATTTCAAGCTTAGTGTACCTGTCATGTGGTTTATCTACAAGAACACCATCAACAATAATCTTAGCAGATTTTTTGTAACCGTCTACAACAATGCACCATAAATCAAAATAAAGTAATTTAAGATAAAAGCCCATGCATGTCTTCCAGAACGTGCAGTTTGTCCCATCAAATAGGGGTGGCCTATTTATGGATTGACCTTCACCATTGTTGGAGTAGTTGGATTTGAGTGTTGTCATCGATCTGCTCAAGGATTTGAGTGTTGTTAAAGAGTCCTACTCTGATACCACTTGTAGGCCCTGAAAGCAACACTAGAGGGGATAAATAGAGTTTAACCAATAATCATCTAATCAAATCCAAAGACAATTATCAACACAAAATTAAATAAGTAAATAGTAGAAAATATGTGAATAGTAGAAGTGACAAACACAAACACCGCGATGTCTACTGGTGTCCCTCGTGGAGAAATAATCAAGTCCCTAGAAATCTTACTCAGTATTAATCCACTATTATGTAAATAGCGTACAACATAAGCTTTGATCCGAGGACTTGTTGACTTCTTACAACCGCGTGCTTTGATCCGAAGAGCACACCGACTTCATACTTGAAATGGAAGATGAAACATAGAAGTTTCCAAGTAACTACAACTTGAAAAACTTCTAATCGACCCCGCACGGGCACTTAGAGGGTTTAGGGAAGTTGTTGCTAGGAAATTTGAAGGGTTTAAGCTCAGAGAGTGGCTCAAATGAATAGATAAAATTGAGAATAATGGAGTGACAATGGTATAGATTTAAAGGCTATTTATAGGCTTTTTCTGGACCGAGATCGGGCAGCGTTCGGTCCACTAACGTTCAAAAATATAAACGTTGGAGCCTGGTCTTCATGAAGGCTGAGTCGAATCAGGAAATTAGGTTTTACCCTGACCGAGTTCGGCCTGAGTTTGGCTCGAGTTCTGTTGGTCAATTTCTAGAATGTTGGGTTCTAGTTTCAGGGTGATTTGAGTTAGGTTTGAACTGGTTTTGGGTTGGCTTATTTGAGTGGACTTGGGTTAGTTTGATTTAATTTTGGTTAAGCTTATTTGAGTGAACTTGACTGCCATCTAGTTGCCAAGTGTGACTCAATTTATAAAAGTTATAGACTCAAATAAAATGCAAAAATATATAGAAAATAGAAAATAACTAGACACAAACAATCATCATTCTTCTTATGATGCAGTAGCAACGATGTAGTGTGATGATCTTCAGTTGCACTGTATTGCAGCATATCGAATCAAGATTTACTTCAACTATCAAAATCAAGTTGACCCTAACTAATTGAGCCAACAATATCCTAATATTCAACAATAGTAAGTGAAAGCAGGAAAGTCATATTTGTATCACTTAATGGTGACTTGTTACCAATAGCGGAATTATACATCCCTACAGACGAGGATTTGGTACTATTGGTTGAGCAATATGAAGGATTTGTTATTCGTCAAAAAATTGCATCTTTCCGTGTTTACTTCCGAGAAGCCCAAGGAGAAATCTGAAGCGGGCTAGAAATTTGAGCACATACAAGAGTGTGGGTACATCATGCAGTTAGTTGACGAAAACATGTACAACTACGTTGCCAATATAGAAGATGCTATGACACTTTGGGAGAATCTAGAATCTTTGTACATGAATAAGACTGGGGTAAACAACGTGTCACGACCCGCACCCGGAATTGGGGCACGAGTACGCGGGTACATCCAGCCTACGCCGCAACATCGGCGGTAGAACGCTGTCAAGGTCATGATACTATCTAAGCAATCTCACACGAGCATCCAATCTCCATAAGGAGGCACGGATGACACAATATAATAAAAATGAACAACATACTCAATCACATAACTACAGCACGATAAGATATCGAAGAAATAAATAAAATACAACACAAGTCTAAATGTAAAATAATCTAACTCAACAAATATCCAAGTCTCAACAAAGTATGCCGGAGACAAATCCGGTACCAAATAAACTACTGAAAGAAACTAACTAGATAACTAGTGATTCCGGCTAGACCTTCCAGAATCACAACTGAACTACCAAGTCCAAGTCTGCAGCTACTCACCCTGTGGTCCATAAAGTGTCGGATACCGGTCCTCTAAGGCATAGTCTGGAAAAATGTTTCCAGTCAGGAAGGAGCAAAGTACATTTCTAATAGCAGTTCTATATCAATTATATAAACTATGTAGCAGTATATAGATAGAAATATACAAGATGCATGTACATGTACGAGAGATATACAACAAAGGAAATACTAGAAATACTGTAAGTAAATGCGGGAAGGAAGAATATGTCAATGAGCAAGAATACTATGACTAAGTGTGTGAGCACTAGCTTTAACATGTGATCGGCTTGGGAAATTGTACAGGAATAAGGGCCTGGCTAGTCATACGTGCGGTATATGACCAACACTAACATGTGAGCAAGACTTGTAGATGAAGGATATGATCACATATCTACACTAAAATACTCCTCACCTCCGACTGGTATAGTAGATATAACCATGGAACGCTATGGCACGGGATTCCCTAGGAAGGTAGCAAATCTCCCTGGAAATCAGTGTCTGTACATGCACAAGATAACAATGAAACAAGACTTGTACCTGCTATACCATGAACAAGGAATAACATCTCATGACGAAATCCGTATATACCAATCCGTGTAACCAGCGTGTCGAGAATATGGATATTTACACTAGATACAAAGAACATAGGGGATATCATAAATATAAAGCTAATCAGAGAATGTACTCGCCTTGGGTCCTTACCTGGTAATACCAATGTCATGTCCCAGAGTATCGTCTGGATGATCCAATAGTCCTATAGACATATCATAAAACAATACAACGTTGCATCAGATGCTATACTAACACAATCAAAAATACATCGAACTCAGGGGCTATGTCAGGTATGGCACTAGTCAACTAGGCTCAAGTGCGTCAAGTTGCACGGGTGTCGCGTTTGTGATTGCTGGGCAAGACAGACGATCAAAATGGTACGGGGCTCGCCAGTACGTCAGTGTACGTGTGGCAGTCTGCTAACAGTTCACAGGGTCAAAAGGTCATGTGTAAAGACGGGGTATCCGTATTTACAGTCGGGTCGCCTACAATATTTATCAATAGACATATATCAATAATTAAATGTAATACATATATATGGTTATACCAAAATATATACAAAATATATATAAGTGTATATACATCAAATAGAAATATATATTATATATATATATATTTATATGTTAAAAATATACATAACACATTTATACATAACAATCATTTTTAAGAATATATATATATATACTGAATATATATACATATATATATACTAGTAAAAATATACATATGTTATTTATATATATATATATATATATATATATATATATATATACCAATAAAAATGCATATACTATATACTTGTATATATATGTGTATATATATATATATATATATATACATCAATACACACATACTAGAATACACATATACCAATACGTATATAAGTACATATATACCAATATAATTATATATATGCTACGTATATATATACACACCAAAATTACATACACACATATATATATATATATATATATATATATATATATATATAGGTATATATATATATACCAAAAATACGTATTTTATTACACATATTCTATATAAAAATATACCAAATTACATTTACTAACATATACTATATATATATGTATACATGTACATATATACCAAAATACGTATTAATATATATTACTTAATACGTATATACAATATATATTGAATACATATATATAAATGGAGGAATACACGAAACATACATACATACACACAAATACGTATTTATATATATATATATACGTATATACAATATGAAGGAGGGAAGAGGGAGAGGAGACTCACGGAGGAGGGTGGTGGTCCTGGCTCGACGTGGTGGAGGCCGGAGAGGGACTGCGGGCTCGACGCCGGAGCAGGGAGTCGGGGGCTCGACTCGGGGATAAACGGAGGTGCGGGGAGCTCGGGCTGCAGGGTGATGGTGGTAGTTCGGGGAACGGCTTGCCGGAGTTGTGAAGTTAGCCGGAGAAGATGGAGGGGGGTGGAGTTGGCTGGCCGGGAGCGGGATCGGGGCTCGGTCGGGCCGGAGTTGCAGTGGTGGGGGAGTGAGTAGATGCAGGGAGGAGGAGAAGGAGTTGGAAGTTACAGTGGAGGAGATCACGGTGGTGATCCGGTGGTGGTGGGGTGGTTGGACTGAACGGGAGAAGCGGGGCTCGACAGTGCTCGGCGGGTGGGGCAGTGGCTGCGGTTGTCTGCCGGAGAGAGGCCGGACTGATGGTGGTGAAGTCGGCTGACCCGCGCCGGAGTGCAGGGAGTGGCCGCCGGGTCGAGGAGCTGGCCGGGTGGAGAAGATGCAGCGGGTCGAGGGAGGTAGAGTTGCGCCGGAGTACAGGCCGGGGTCGAGGGGTGTGACTGGAGCAGTGGCCGGGTGTGGGTGAACAGTAGAGGTGTTTTCCCCCCTTCCTTTAAATTCAAAAATAAAAAGGAGGTGAAGAAGAAAGGAAGAAGAAGAAGAGAAAAAGAAAGGAAAAATGAAGAAATGGAGGGTGGCTACGGTTGAGTGAGGGGGAGGATGAGGGTTGTTGACTAGTCAAATATTAGGGATCTCAATTTGGTTTGAACCAATGGGGTGTTGACACCTAAAACAATATTTGCAAATTAGCCCCCTTAAATTTGGGTATTTGCACAGACACATAAAATGATAAAAAATTGGTGGGGGAATTTGGTGTTTGGTATTTTGTAGGGTGAGGGGGTGTTGTGTGTTTGGTATGGGCTTAATTAGTGGGGTATTTGGATTAAGTCGGGATTAAACGGGATTAGTCAAAATGGTATCCCCAATTTAATTAGAAATAAATGCAAGCTGTGTTCTAAAATTAATTAGGAGTACATGGGGCCAAAATTAGGTTGGGTCACAAATATCATTAGTGAAGAAGACTCAGAACAGAATATTACCCTAATTTGGGTAGGATGAAAATGGGTCAAGATTGCCTCCAATTTCGATTGGAACGCACAACGATACAAAGTTAGAATTTATTCAAAAATTAAATAAACGTCCGCGACGAATATTGTGCGGCTAAAATGAACCTCAAGAGATCATAATTATGAGTTGCAAAAAATGTCAGAATGGAAGGCGGGCACGTCTAAGGCAAGGTTGTAAAATTTGTTGGAAGACAAAAGCTAGGGTAGCGCTCCAAATATCGAAGCAACGGTAAGGCGCAACAATTAATAAAATTACGGTAATTAATTACTATCTCCAAAAATTAAATACTAAATAATACAATAAAAATATATAATCCTATAATTCGTTCAGATGTTCATCTAGTAGGCTTCTAGGTCAAGTCTACTAGCTCAACATTAAGAACACAGCATATAATATATTTATAAATACACATCTCATGCAATTATTTAAATTAAATACACGCAATATCAAATACATATAAAAAGTCAAAATTACCCCTGTTTTTGGAATATGGTAGTGACAAGTCTACCCTCCTTAAAAGAATTTCGTCCTCGAAATTTAAATCCTCAATAGTAGTGTTTATTCATTATATTATTATTTTCCATCAAAATTTAAATTCATCAACCACAAAATCAGGTAGTAATCCACATTGTTATTTCATAATTTTTTAAAATTTTGAAATTATTGTATTCCTGAAAATCCTCGAAATAAAATCAATTTCCATTTTTTGCACAATTTCCTCCAAAATTTTAAGTGAAAAATTAAATAATCAAAATTTAATATCCACTCCTCTAATTTAATTTCAATCAATGCACATTAAGAAATCCCATCTAAAAACACAAATCCATAAATCCAATCCTTCAATCTAATTTCAATCAACGTATATTTATAAAATTTGAAATGTCATCCGGAAAGTTTGAATTTAAACGCTAATCCATTAATGATTTTACTCCTCAATTTAAATCCAATCGATGCATATAAAAATCTAAATCCTCATCCTGAAAATTGAATTCGACACTAATCCATTAATGATTTTATTCTCTGGTTTCCTTTTTTCTCAAAATACTCAACAATGCGATACTTATGGAATCCTCAAATGCAACATTCATAATAATTTAAATTCATATCTTGTAATCAAATAATGATAATCTCCCTAATTTTCTCCAAATTTTTTTTATAACCAATTTAATCATATCATAATCTTCCTAAAATTAATAAATCATCAATTATGCCATGTTAATTCCTTAACTCTTCATTTAAGTTAATGTTTATCCTCAAATTTTAATTATAATTTAATCATATCTCAATCTTGATAAAATCAATGATTCATCAATTCTGCCATATTAAATTCTTAACCCTTTATTTAAATCAATGTTTATCCTCGAATTTTAAGCATCTTATTTCTCTTGTCAAGTCATAACCTTTTCATAAATCTACTATGGTCAACCCCAATAATCACAGTTTACGAAAATTCTACCTACAGTCATTCAACATGCAATATAAGAAAAACATGTATGGTCTTGGTGTCTTTTGTCATGGTATTGCAGTCTCTGTCAGGGTGCACTACTAACTACTTTCTAACAAGAAAATCATGCATACAACTACGGTACTAGGGAATCAGTCAAACAATCAAATAGAAAGGAACAGAAGGAAGGAAAGAACAGAACCTGCTAATACATTACCTGCAGTATCGGTCTCCTCGACCGTCATCGCAAATGCTCCGCCCTACTGGGGTGGCTCCCTCCACGGGTACTGAGCAATCTGCAATTCCACGGGTGGCCTAACTGGATCTCTATAATTTGGAGCTGCGCTGATTTAGAGGGCAATCCCTCATTCGGTGTCCTGTATCACCACAGCGCAAACAAAGTCCTAGCCTCAATCTACAGCTCTCCCAAAGGTGACCTGGCTTCTTACAGAAATGACAAGTCTATTGTGTCTCTCTTGGATGCTGCTGCTGATCCTGCTGAACACGAACTGGTGCCTGGTACTGCTGTTGATACTGAAACGTCCTCGGCTGTTGCTGAATATGGGGACGCTTGGCCGGTCCTGCGCTACCATTCGTATCTCCAGAAATATTGTGACTCCTCTTAGGCCTGAGATCCAGATCCTCTTCTGCAATCTGGGCATCCATCAAGATATCCTCAAAGGTAGCGGTACGACGACCAGAAGTGCGTGACCTAATCTCTCTCGTCAGCCCCTTTCTAAATTTTTGGGCTCGATCTCCTGGGTCCCGAATCATAGACGATGCAAAATGGCTCAATCGACATAATTCTGCAGCGTACTCGTCGACCGACATGTTCCCTTGGACCAAGTCATGAAACTGACTTTCCAAGGTTCCCAATGCCACGTCGGGAAAGAACTTCTCCTTGAAGAAATCCTTAAAGGTCTCCCAAGTAAGTCCTTGTGCAGTAAGTCTCGGCTCCGTGCGATACCACGTGAGGGCGATATCGAACATCTGACTGCCAGCGACTTCTATCTGCAAGCTCTCCAAAATCTGGGCCAATTGTAGGCTCCTCTCTATGTCCTCTAGCCAGTCGTCAGCGTAGAGTATCCCTTCGATACCCTTGAACTCTCGAGGCATCATCCTCTTGAAGTCCACTATAGTGCCTGATCTCTGCTGTTGCTGGCCAGGAAACTGCTGGTATTGTGCTACTCTCTCCAAAGCTTGGAGAGTCACCTGATGAGCATTCTCCATGCTCTCTCTCATCAGCTCAGTTTGTGCCTGGTGCGCTTCTGCTTGCACCCTCTGAGCCTCAGCTTAAACTCGCTGAGCGTCTGCCGTCACTCTCTGGGCATCTACCATGCCCTGGATCAAGGTAAACATATATGCCCCGTCAATGGGCAAACCTCCAAAAATCGGAGTCGGCGGAGGAGGAAGGTTGTCCGTCACAGCTGCGACAAACCTCTGAACAGGTGGGGGAGGAGGATCCCCGAAAAGTGCAGATACTCCCATATGCATCGGAGATGTAGGATGAACTACGGATGTTTGTCCATCAGGTAGAGAGGTGGCAGACCCCTCTAAAGCTGGTGCTCCCACACTCATAGATCGTGCTTAGGCGATATCCTGAAGACAGATCCAAAAGAATCAATTAAGGCAATAAAAATGCCATATCATCAAGGAAGGACAGTAAAGTTCTAAAGAAGCAACATTCAGAAGAAATAAGGATAACAAGATAAATAGATTGGAAATAATATTCCTAGTTGTGATTGCATGGGTCAAAGATGCATCCAAGGTTTGATACCTCTATCCCTTTAGGTACCACAGTTTCTACTACAAGCACACTCACTGCTAGCTTCTTACCTACTGCAATTGTGGATACTAGTTGTTCTTATCACTCAAGTGCATATCAAATGCAACACACCATACTAGGTACTGCTCCTTCTAATACAACCCTAGATGGACACCCAAGTCAGATTGTAGTACAATCTCAATCATGCTCAAGCCAACAGATCCTTACACATGCACCTCCTCTACTCATATACTAATATATATCTCTTCCACTATAAAATTTATCCTCAAAATAAAATCCTCAAAACTAATTTATCCTCAAAATAAAATCATCAAAACTAACTCCTCGAACAATTTAAATTAAAATGCTATACTTTCCTCAAAGTCAAATATTCAAATACTGAAACAAAAATTTAATCACTTCCAAAAATCCTTATAGCTTTGTCTATGTTCATTGAATTGAATCTGAATCCTCAAAATTTTTAATAACATAATATCTCAACTCCTCAAAATCTTTAAAAATTGAAATTCATTTTCAATCCTCAAATTATAATTTAAACCCACATCTTGTAGTCCAATAGCTCTAATGTTAATCTTTCTCACTGTCCTCAACAACAGGTGTCATCAAATGATACCATAAATTAGTCCATAAATTTATCTTGATATGAAATCAAACTCTACAATAACACCAAGATCTCAATTTACTAACTGATCAACAATAATCAAATTCAATATCAACAAGTGAGAACGGACGGAAACAAGGGAAATGATTTAAATTAGATATTATAATAAGATTCTCAGGGGTCATCCCAGGAATCTCTCAAGGAATTGTGATTGAGTATTCGCTCTCATCCTAGTATATTATATCCTAGATCCTATCGAGGGCACGCAGTAGAGTAACAAAGATGTCACACTACCATGACATCGCACAACTTGTGAAGTCTGACCTGCATAGGGCACCACAAAAAATATGTCACGACCCACACCCGGAATTGGGACACGAGTACGCGGGTACGTCCAGCCTACGCCGCAGCATCGGCGGTAGAACGTTGTCAAGATCATGATACTATCTAAGCAATCTCACACGAGCATCCAATCTCCATAAGGAGGCACGAATGACACAATATAATAAAAATGAATAACATACTCAATCACATAACTACAACACGATAAGATATCGAAGAAATAAATAAAATACAACACAAGTCTAAATGTAAAATAATCTAACTCAACAAATATCCAAGTTTCAACAAATTATGCCGAAGACAAATCCGGTACCAAATAAACTACTGAAAGAAACTAACTAGATAACTAGTGATTCCGGCTAGACCTCCTGGAATCACAACTGAACTACCAAGTCCAAGTCTGCAGCTACTCTCCCTGTGGTCCATAAAGTGTCGGATACCGGTCCTCTAAGGCATTGTCTGGAAAAATGTTTCCAGTCAGGAAGGAGCAAAGTACATTTCTAATAGCATTTCTATATCAATGATATAAACTATGTAGCAGTATATAGATGGAAATATACAAGATGCATGTACATGTACGAGAGATATACAATAAAGGAAATACTAGAAATACTGTAAGTAAATACGGGAAGGAAGAATATGTCAATGAGCAAGAATACTATGACTAAGTGTGTGAGTGCTAGCTTTAACATGTGATCGGCTTGGGAACTTGTACAGGAATAAGGGTCTGGCTAGTCATACGTGCGGTGTATGACCAACACTAACATGTGGGCAAGACTTGTACATGAAGGGTATGATCACATATCTACACTAAAATACTCTCCACCCCCGACTGGTATAGTAGATCTAACCATGGTACGCTATGGCACGGGATTCCCTAGGAAGGTAGCAAATCTCCCCGGAAATCAGTGTCTGTACATACACAAGATAATAAGGAAACAAGACTTGTACAACCTACACCATGAACAAGGAATAACATCTCATGACGAAATCCGTATATACCAATCCGTGTTACCAGCGTGTCGAGAATATGGATATTTATACTAGATACAAAGAACATAGGGGATATCATAAATAAAAAGGTAATCAGAGAATGTACTCGCCTTGGGTCCTTATCTTGTAATACCAATATCCTGTCCCAGAGTATCGTTTGGATGATCCAATAGTCCTATAGACATATCATAAAATAATACAATGTTGCATCAGATGCTACACTAACACAATCAAAAATACATCGAACTCAGGGGCTATGCCAGGTATGGCACTAGTCAACTAGGGTCAAGTGCGTCAAGTTGCACGGGCGTCGCGTCTGTGATTGCTGGGCAAGACAGACGATCAAAATGGTACGGGGCTCGCCATTACGTCAGTGTAGGTGTGGCAGTCTGATAACAGTTCACAGGGTCACAAGGTCATGTGTAAAGATGGGGTATCTGTATTTACACTCGGGTCGCCTACAATATTTATCAATAGACATATATCAATAATTAAATGTAATACATATATATGGTTATACCAAAATATATACAAAATATGTATAAGTGTATATACATCAAATCGAAATATATATTATATATATATATATTTATATGTTAAAAATATACATAACACATTTATACATAACAACCATTTTTAAGAATATATATATACTGAATATATATACATATATATACTAGTGAAAATATACATATGTTATATATATATATATATATATATATATATATATATATATATATATATATACCAATAAAAAAAAAAAATATATATATATATATATATATATATATATATATATATATATATATATATATATATATTTTTATTGGTATATATATATATATATATATATATATATATATATATATATATATATATATATATATATATATATATATATATATCTACATACATACTAGAATATACATATACCAATACGTATATAAGTACATATATACCAATATAATTATATATATGCTACGTATATATATACACACCAAAATTACATACACACATATATATATATATATACCAAAAATACGTATTTTATTACATTTACTAACATATACTATATATATATATGTATACATGTACATATATACCAAAATATGTATTAATATATTACTTAATACGTATATACAATATATATTGAATACATATATATAAATGGAGGAATACACAAAACATACATACATACGCACAAATACGTATTTATATATATATACGTATATACAATATGAAGGAGGGAAGAGGAAGAGGAGACTCACGGATGAGGGTGGTGGTCGTGGCTCGACGTGGTGGAGGCCGGAGAGGGACTGCGGGCTCGATGCCGGAGCAGGGAGTTGGGGGCTCGACTAGGGATGAACAGAGGTGCGAGGAGCTCGGGCTGCAGGGTGATGGTGGTAGTTCGGGGAACGGCTCGCCGGAGTTGTGAAGTTGGCCGAAGAAGATGGAGGGGGTGGAGTTGGCTGGCCGGGAGCGGGATCGTGGCTCGGTCGGGCCGGAGTTGCAGTGGTGGGGGAGTGAGTAGATGCAGGGAGGAGGAGGAGGAGTTGGAAGTTGCAGTGGAGGAGATCATGGTGGTGATCCGGTGGTGGTAGGGTGGTTTGACTGAACGGGAGAAGCGGGGCTCGACAGTGCTCGGCGGGTGGGGCAGTGGGGCAGTGGCTGCGGTTGTCTGCCGGAGAGAGGCCGGACTGATGGTGGTAAAGTCGACTGACCCGTGACGGAGTGCAGGGAGTGGCCGCCGGGTCGAGGAGCTGGCCGGGTGGAGAAGATGCAGCGGGTCGAGGGAGGTGGAGCTGCACCGGAGTACAGGCTGGGGTCGGGGGGTGTGACCGGAGTAGTGGCCGGGTGTGGGTGAACAGTGGAGGTATTTTCCCCCCTTTCTTTAAAATCAAAAATAAAAAGGAGGTGAAGAAGAAAGGAAGAAGAAGAAGAGAAGAAGAAAGGAAAAATGAAGAAATGGAGGGTGGCTACGGTTGAGTGAGGGGGAGGATGATGGGGGCTTCCCTAGGTTTGGGGATTAGGTCTAGGTTGGAAAGAGTGTGTGAAGTGACATTTAAATAGGAATAGGTGAGTGGAAAATGAGTGGTGTTGATGCACCCATCTTGAATGGGTGGTCAGGATTTGACATGGAGGAATTCCTTCATGTAAGGATGAGGGTTGTTGACTAGTCAAATAAAAGGGCTCTCCATTTGGTTTGAACCAATGGGGTATTGACACCTAATGCAATATTTGCAAATTAGCCCCCTTAAATTTGGGTATTTGCACAGACACATAAAATGATGAAAAATTGGTAGGGGAAATTGGTGTTTGGTGTTTTGTAGGGTGAGGGGGTATTGTGTGTTTGGTATGGGCTTAATTAATTGGGTATTTGGATTAAGTCGGGATTAAACGGGATTAGTCAAAATGGTATCCCCAATTTAATTAGAAATAAATGCAAGTTGTGTTCTAAAATTAATTAGGAGTACATGGGGCCAAAATTAGGTTGGATCACAATATCATTAGTGAAGAAGACTCAGAACAGAATATTATTCTAATTTGGGTAGGATGAAAAATGGATCAAGATTGCCTCCAATTTCGATTGGAACGCACAACGATACAAAGTTAGAATTTATTCAAAAATTAAATAAACGTCCGCGACGAATATTGTGCGGCTAAAATGAAGCTCAAGAGATCATAATTATGAGTTGCAAAAAATGTTAGAATGGAAGGCGGGCACGTCTAGGGCAAGGTTGTGAAATTTCTTGGAAGACAAAAGCTAGGGTAGCGCTCCAAATATCGAAGCAACGGCAAGGCGCAACAATTAATAAAATTACGGTAATTAATTACTATCTCTAATAATTAAATCCTAAATAATACAATAAAAATACATAATCCTATAATTCGGTCAGGTGTTCATTTAGTGGGCTTCTAGGTCAAGTCTACTAGCTCAACATTAAGAACACAGCATATAATATATTTATAAATACACATCTCATGTAATTATTTAAATTAAATACACGCAATATCAAATACATATAAAAAGTCAAAATTATCCCTGTTTTTGGAATGTGGTAGTGACACAAGTTGTTCCTGATTCGAACGATGATAGGTCTATGGTACAAAGATGGTACATCTGTCACGGATTACAGAATGAGTTCCAGGGAATGGTTGACCAGTTATCCTCGATGGGAGTAAAGTTTGACGATAAAGTTCAGGGGTTATGGTTGTTGCGTACTTTGCCCCACCCGTGAGAGACCGTAAAAGTGTCCATGATCGCTTCTCTCCAAAAGACATGGTTAGTCTGGAGTTCTCCAAGAGCGGGGTGTTGAATGAAGAGATCTGGAGGAAATTTTAGTGCTCTTTGTCCTTATCTCATTCAGAGGCATCTGTTTCAGAGGGCAGTGAAAGGGATAAAAGTAGGGGTCCGGGCGGAGGCAGCGACAATAGTAGAGAAAAGTCTAAGAATTGGTATGAGGACTCCGAGTGATTCTATTCTGGCAAGAAGGGCCACATCTAGTAAA
The DNA here is from genome assembly GCA_036927795.1 of Iris macrosiphon. Classification (NCBI taxonomy): domain Eukaryota; kingdom Viridiplantae; phylum Streptophyta; class Magnoliopsida; order Asparagales; family Iridaceae; genus Iris; species Iris macrosiphon. The sequence goes on along the minus strand of JAYESA010000010.1, from coordinate 166,851,853 downwards.
ATTGTTTCGCTTGAAAGAGAGAGAAGAAGGGCGACAATAGGAAGCAAGGTAAGAATACAACAACGGTTTCCTCAACACATGGAAATAATGTGATCATTATAGGTAAAAAGGTTGTCATAAACCTCGCCTACAATAAAAATTCTTGGCTGGTGGACTCAGGTGCTTCAATGCACGTATTATAACACCCCATTTCGTTTAAGCGGACTGCGGATTCAAACGGCAAAAGTGCAATGTTCCAACCCGCTTTGCTCAGGCGAGAACACTCGTTTGAGGCAAAGGATATCCAGACTTGTCCCTACAGGAATTCAGCTTAGGCTTTCAGAGGCTCGCTTGACGTATCGCTCTACCGAGGCAAATCATCGCTAAGGTGGGTGGCTACGGTGAACTTGTCTTTGCTTAGCCAGCACACATAAAAATGTGAAATGATACATGCTAGTCGCTAGGTGAATCACCCCCCCCCCCCCCCCCCGCATGCTAATAAGAATCCAACGCACCTAGCTAAGGGAATAATCCCAACTTGTATAGCTTATGCTAGAACATGGAAATGAAACATTGCTTATATATATGTTCAGACCCTCGCATGCTACCCTAGATTGTGTCGCTCGGGAAGTCCCTTACGATCTCACTCCTCGGCTTACCTTCGGGCCCGAGCTAACGTGAATGTTTATGTTTATACAAATGCATGCTTGTCTGCTTGTATATTGCCTTGCTTTCATCCAAACCCCGGGAGACTACTAAGTAGTCGTTCCATGCATGATTGATCCTGCAAGTATCCGGGACCATTAGGTCACTAAAGGCAGCCCCGAACCAGAGGAATGCATCAAGGCAAGCCATTCACTGAACAAAGAATCAAGATTCAAGTATCTCGTGTAGTCGTGTTCCAGTGCACTCGTGTTCTAGTGCACTCGTGTTCTCGTATATCTCGTAATAATTGGAAGACCCAAATTTTATCTCGCGGATAACTCAAAAACGAGGTATTATTCCACGGACGGTCACCGGGGCACTGGGGCCGATCTGATCCGGATGGAACTCGTGTGTAGTCATCGTGTGCTGGAGAGGATAGCTTGTAGTGAATCGTGTACTCTCGTGGCATGTTATCCTTGTCCTTGACTATGTCCAAAATGGCTATGCCAGCAACTCGTGTTCATATAGATAAGTCATCCTCACTTAGTGGCCATCCGCGTGCGAGTCTTTGCATCGCATCAAATAAATTACTGAACACCTGAATGATCTGGATATAATGACTCTCGTGTTGCATATGCTATTGCCTTGGTTTTCATTATAAATGCCCCTGAATGTTTATACCGGTTCGTGCTTGAATTAATAATGTTTACCTTGGACAGGGAAGGACAAATCGTAAGTTGGTAAGTCTCGCCGTGTTTCCTCTCATGTCGCACGGCGTACTGCCACACAAGTTAGGCTATTCAATATTTGCATGAAACTGATCCTAAGGCAACTAGAAAGACAACTTAATAGTTGGTGCACGGAACCTGTATTACGTGTTTGGATTTATCGAGCGGGCGAGTAGCCTCCCCACCAGTGCATTCAATGTACTAATAATCCACCAGGTTGTATGCAGGGTACGTGAGAACCTCGTTTGGTACGGATGCCTCCTTCGCGTGTGCTAAGGCCAGGAGTTCCCTCTAAAGCCTTGGAGCGCTGCATCCGGAATTGAAGCACATATACAAGACATAATGTTATGAACATCGTCTGTACAATCATTCCATAATTATAGCCACTTTGTATGCTTTTATTGTTTCAGAGAGAGAGGCTTGAGTGACTTGTAATCTCGGCTATGCGCTGCCTGTAACACTTGTTCATATCAATAAAGAGTTTTCTTTACTTCAACTTGTGTTATCCAATGCTTCTGCTATATTGTCGACTCAGAGAACCTGTTACCAAATCGCTACGCGTTTATGACTCTGCTGTACTCAGACAATCTGTGCGACTCTGTAGCTTAGAACTCTTACCGCCAGCCAATGAATCACGGCCTTGCACGGGCGTGGCTCACGCTCGTGCGGCATCACGCCCGGATGGGTCAAAGCGATCGTTCCGCGGGTGCGCTGGCGCGGTGATTCTCACCTAACAGGAACGGCTGATTTTGCCTGCGGGAGATCGGGGAGTGACATATTGGTATCAGAGCCTGGCTTCTATGCCTTTGGACTTCATTTCGATTATCTCTGTTTTGAAAGCTCGTTTGTGGGTTATGTGCACGCTCTCTCTCATTGTCCCAAATAAAATGTTCCAACAATAAGTCTAAATACTTTCAAAATACATTTTGAATGATATGATTGCTTGTATAATATTGTGCTGCGAGTGGCCTTTGTGCCAACCTGAGTCAGAACCCTTGAGATTATCGCAAGTAGCTTATCCGATTTTACTACCTCTAAGTTTGGTTGAATGCATATGTTTGAGGGACGCCTTGAACTTGTGCACGATCCAAGACTTAGAAAATGTAAAACTCGAATGCTAAGACTTCGCTATCGCTAAGTTGGTTGGCGTGCTCACGCTAGAGGTACACTTAGAATGTGCGCACGATCCAGACTAGCGATATGCTGATCTCGAATGCTTGTACAAGTGAATATCCAAATAAATAAGTACAACGACTTGTATAGGTTTGGTTCAGCCTTGTATCGTCAAATCAAAATTGATTGAAACGTATTGCTTATCCTCAGTAAGTCTCGAGGACGAGACTTTTTCTGAATTGGGTAGGATGTAACACCCCATTCTGTTTAAGCGGACTACGGATTCAAACGGCAAAAGTGCAATATCCCAACCCACTTTGCTCAGGCGAGAACACTCGTTTGAGGCAAAGGATATCCAGACTTGTCCCTATAGGAATTCAGCTTAGGCTTTCAGAGGCTCGCTTGACGTATCGCTCTACCGAGGCGAATCATCGCTAAGGTGGGTAGCTACGGTGAATATGTCTTTGCTTAGCCATCACACATAAAAATATGAAATGATACATGCTAGTCGCTAAGTGAATCACCCCCCCCTGCATGCTAATAAGAATCCAACACACCTAGCTAAGAAAATAATTCCAACTTGTATTGCTTATGCTAGAACATGGAAATGAAATATTGCTTATGTATATGTTCAGACCCTCGCAAGCTACCCTAGATCATGTCGCTTAGGAAGTCCCTTACGATCTCACTCCTTGACTTACCTTCGGGCCCGAGCTAACGTGAATATTTATGTTTATACAAATGCATGCTTGTCTGCATGTATATTGCCTTGATTTCATCCAAACCCCAGGAAACTACTAAGTAGTCATTCCGTGCATGATTGATCCTGTAAGTATCCGGGACCGTTAGGTCACCAAAGGTAGCCCCGAACCAGGGGAATGCATCAAAGCAAGTCATTCACTGAACAAAGAATCAAGATTTAAGTATCTCGTGTACTCGTGTTCTCGTGTTCTAGTGCACGCGTGTTCTCGTGTTCTCGTGTATCTCGTGATAATTGGAAGACCCAAATTGTATGTCGCAGACAACTCGAAAATGAGGTATTGGTCCACGGACGGTCGCCGGGGCACTGGGGCCAATCCGGATAGAACTCGTGTGTAGTCATCGTGTGCTGGAGAGGATAGCTTGCAGCACACCGTGTACTCTCATAGCATGCTATCCTTGTCCTTGACTATGTCCAAAATGGCTATGCCAGCAACTCGTGTTCATATAGATAAGTCATCCTCGCTTAGCCTCCATCTGCGTGCGAGTCTTTGCATCGCATAAAATGAATTACTGAACACCTGAACGATCTGGATATAACGACTCTCGTGTTGCATATGTTATTGCCTTGGTTTTCATTATAAATGCCCCTGAATGTTTATACCTACTCGTGCTTGAATTAATAATATTTGCCTTGGACAGGGAAGGACAAATGGTAAGTTGGTAAGTCTCGCCGTGTTTTCTCTTATGTTGCACGGCGCACTGCCACACAAGTTAGACTATTCAATATTTGCATGAAACTGATCCTAAGGCAACTAGAAAGACAACTTAATAGTTGGTGCACGGAACCTGTATTACGTGTTTGGATTTGTCGAGCGGGCGCGTAGCCTCCCCACCAGTGCATTCAATGTACTGATAATCCACCAGATTGTATTCAGGGTGTGGGAGAACCTCGTTCGGTACGGATGCCTCCTTCGCGTGTGATAAGGCCAGGAGTTCCCTTTGAAGCCTTGGAGCGCTGCATCCGGAACTAAAGTACATATACAAGACATAATGTTGTGAACATCGCCTGTACAATCATTCAACAATTGTAGCCACTTGGCACGCTTTTATTATTTCAGAGAGAGAGGCTTGAGCGACTTATAATCTCGGCTATGCGCCACCTTTAATACTTGTTTATATCAATAAAGAGTTTGCTTTACTTCAACTTGTGTTATTCAATCCTTCCGCTATATTGTCGACTCAGTAAACCTATTACCAAATTGCTACATATTTATGACTCTGCTGCACTCGGACAATCTGTGCGACTCTGTGGCTTAGAACTCTTACCGCCAGCCAATGAACCATGGCCTTGCACGGGTGTGGATCACCCTCGTGCGACATCACGCCCGGATGAGTCAAAGCGATCATTCCGCGGGAGCACTGGCGCGGTGATTCTTGCCTAGCAAGAATGGCCGATTTAGCCTGCGGGAGATCGGGGTGTGACACGTATCTCATAACAGGGAACTATTTGCTAATTACACAACATGCGACTGTGGAGTATTGAAGATAGGCAATAGAGATATATTGAAGGTTGTTACTATTGGAGATGTGCATTTGAGAACTAAGACAGTTGTAGTTCTTGTTCTTAAGGATGTTCGTCATGTCCCTGATATCCATTTCAACCTGGTATCGGTTGGAAGGTTGGATAATGAAGGATTCTTTAATCTCTTCGAGAATAGTCAATAGAAGCTTTCTAGAGGTTCGATGGTGATTGCCACAGGAAGCTAGAAGTCCGATCTATACTATATAGAAGGGAGCGCAAATAGGGCACAAGAGGTAAACACAGTCAGTGATGCGTCTACTGAGTTATGGAACAGGCGGTTCAATCATATCAATGAGAAGGAAATGAGCGACTTGTTGAACAGGAAGGCGATTTTGGGGCTCAAGTCTACAAATTTGGAGAGATGTATACAATGTTTAGCAGGAAAGTAAAATATGGTATCTTTCTAAATTAAGTAACCGAAGTTCAAGGAAGTAGGCGTTGCTCGAGTTGGTTCACTTGGATCTCTGCGGTCCAGTGAAAGTAAAATCTATTGGTGGTTTTCTTACTTTGTAAATTTTATTGATAAATATTCTAGAAAAGTTTGTGTCTATGATTTAAAGACCAAGGATCAGGTGCTGCCCACTTTTAAAGAGTTTCAGACCTCTGTTGAAAGGGAGACAAGCAAGAAGTTGATATATGTTCGGTCTGACAATGGCGGCGAATACATTGGTCCTTTTGATACGTATTGCAAAGATCAAGGGATACAACACTAGAAGACTCTATCAAAGTCACCTCAACTCAATTATGTTCCGGAGCGCATGAACAACACACTGATAGAGAGGGTACGGTGTTTAATGTTAGAAGAAAACTTACTAAGCAGTTATTGGAGTGAGGCTCTCAACACTGCTTCTTATGTTACAAATTTATCTTCTAGTGCTCCTTTGTAGGGTGATGTGCCTATCAAAATATTATACGGTAAAGGGCCGTCATACAATCACCTACGAGTGTTTGGTTCTAAGGCCTTTGTGCATGTATCGAAGGACGAAAGATCCAAACTTAAGGCGAAGACAAGACGGTACGTCTTTGTTGGCTATGTTCGAGATGAGTTTGGCTATAGAATCTACAATCCAGTAGAAAGAGAGCTCTATAGAAGCATGGTCGGGATATTCATTGAGGATCAGACCATGACCAACACTCAGGATTCAGAGATGCCTTCTGAAGATAAGAAACTGTCTAAGTTAGAGTCATTTTACTTTGAGCCATTTTCAGAAGACACTAGAAAGAATCTAGATATAGGGGATTCAGTACATAGAATTTCTTCCATCCTTGATCATCAGCCTGTCGATGATGGTCAGAGTGACCCTCGGGAGGATGAGCATGCCAGAAAGGTAGTTCCTGAAGGAAAGGAGGTTGTTCGTATACAGCCAACACCAAAGGCTCGACCATCTACGAGATACTCACCAGATGAGTATGTGCTACTGACTGACGAAGGAGAGCCCGAAAGATACGTAGAGGCTATGGAAGATGAATACAGGAAGGAGTAGATGCAAGCCATGCAGGAGAAGATGATTTTCTTACAAGCAAACTCCACTTATGATCTAGTGTGGTCGCCGTAGGACAAAAAGGCTTTGAAGAATCGATAGGTGTTCAGAGTTAGCAGACTGATGATGCTACTCATCCTTGATACAAAGTGAGGCTGGTAGTTGAAGGTTACGGTCAGCAGAAGGAAGTAGAATTCGATAAGATCTTCTCGTCGGTCGTTAAGTTGTCATCTATTCGGGTGGTGCTAGCGTTAGTATCTAGTTTTGACTTAGACGTTGAGCAGATAGACATGAAGACAGCATTTCTCTATGGTAATTTAGAGGAGGAGTTATACAAGGAGCAGCCAAAGGGATTCTATGAGTAGGGCAAGTTGCACTTAGTCTGTCGAATGAGAAAAAGTCTGTACGGTCTGAAGCAGGCTCTGAGGCAGTGGTACAGAAAGTTTGAGTCATTTATGGGAGAGCATGGTTATGTACGGATGACATCGGATCACTGTATATTCATGAAGTACTTTAACGAGGATAATTTTATCATACTTTTACTTTATGTTAATGATATATTATAGGTGGGTCAGAATACCACCAGGATAGCAGAGTTGAATAACCAACTAGGTACGGCCTTCTCTATGAAGGATTTGGAAGCAGCGAAGACTATTCTTGGGATAAAGATCAGCCGAGATAGAGAGAGAGAGAGAGAGAGTGTCCAAGCTGCTTTACTTATCCCAAAAGAAGTACATTCACCAAGTACTTCAGGGTTATGGACGGACGGGTCAAAGAAAGTGAACAACCCCTTTGCGACTCACTTTAAGCTTCTGTAGAGGAGTTTCTATCTACCGAGGATGAGAAGGAAGATATGAAGCAAGATACATATGCTTCAGCTATTGGGAGTCTCATGTATGTCGTAGTATGTACAAGGCCAGACATCACTCATGCAGTTGGCAAGGTTAGCAGCAACCCAGTAAGGACACATTAGCGTGCGGTCAAGTAAATTCTATGGTACCTTTAGACCACTGCTGATTGGAGGCTTTCAGTTAGTGGAGATGAGATAAAGTTGGTCGGATATACTAGCACCAACATGGCTGGAGATGTTGATACTGTCACACCCCGATTCCCGTAAGGGGCCGATCGTCCCCGCTTAGCGCCTTGCGGAACCGATCGTCCTCGCATGGGAGTGATGCCGTGCAAGCCTGAGTTACACTTGCACAAGTCTAAATCTTTGAACAAGGGCAAGTAAGCAATTCAAGACAGAAGCAGCGGCACAATATTACAGAAAAGTAAATGAACACAATGTAGTGCCCCGCTCTGTGTAGGCACTATGTACAAGTGATATCGCTTTGCTTGCTCGAGCGAAAGTCTTCTCGGAGAGTTCCCAACCGAACCACAAGATGATTGATCTAGGTGATTGGGCAGCACTGCATTCTCTGATTCTTGCACGCCTTAATAATAAATTTGAGTTTTTGAATGCTTATTCTAAGAAGATAGTTTCATAAGAAGAATGATAGAACCTGATTCTGCATGCTTAATAAGAGAACTCGTATAGCTTGTCATTGAAATGAACCTGCTTGCTTAACTAGAGAATTTGTATGCTTGTCTGAAAAAAGATAGAACCTTGCCATGCTAAGTCAAGAGTATAAGAAATGTTGCATGCTTAGTTACACTGACACAGCTATCGAACGAACCTTTGCCATGCTAAAAAGATAAGTAAAAGAATCGCTTGAATAAGTCCCTTTGTAATATGCTAAGAAAGAGATAGATATTGCATGCTAGTTATGAAATTGAAATCGTGCTTGCTATTTTATGTTTCTTTTGCCTGCTTTGCTATATCAAACTGCTATAAGTCTTTGATTTATATAAGCATAGACTAATAGTGTGCCCTGAGGTACGGTTCTTGTGATCTAGTGGGGTGTGATATTAGATATATGAGAGATGTGCTTTGTTTGACAAGATATGTTTTGCTCGATTATATACATTTTTCTTGATCATTTGTTTTTCTTGCATTATAGATGCTTCATGTCTTTGCATTGGTCTCGGACAACTTGTGCACAAGGTCTTGTCTCTCGAACGGTTCCTGGGGTACTAGAAATCGCTCGGTCCGGATGAGATTTTTGTTTCGCCCTGAGGATACGGCCCACTGGAGGTCTAGTGGGGTGATGTGTCTATTAGTGTTGTGCGAAACCTATGATGTCACAGCTGCTAGTACTCGTGTGTGTTGGTAAAGAGCTAAACCATGAGTCACAGCTGCCGACACATGTGCGTGCTAGTGAAGAGCTAAACCTTGGGCAACCGCTGGTAATCCAGAAAAATTTTGAGCGCATCTTTGAGAATATTTATGGACTTATTGTATGGAACGTTCATTGGAGCACAATATCGGGCACAACTCAGAGTCGGAGGCAACAGAATGGGCAAAGAATCGAGTCGCTCTGATACCATTATGTCATGCCCCATGGTCGTAAAAACTTTGGTCACACTCCTAATTAAAAGGGTTATAGAAAGTCTAAATTCAAGAAAGAATATGATATGATGGGGCTTTGGTGACAGTAGTCACAAACTATCAAAGGAAATCTAAATACTACAGTATTGTTATTGAGTCAATAACTCTTATAAAGAAAGTTTACCAATTCTCATTGCTCCTAATTAGGTCATGAGTTTACAAGACAATAAGAAATGTCTTAGCCGCATGCAACTAGGGTGAGATGGTACAGAGGAAGACGTTCATCGCATATCATGGATGTCGATGAGCAATTCAATAATAAGTGTCAAAAGGTAATATAATTCATCGAGGTGATTAGTATTATATAAAGAGTACAAGTGGCTCAATTTAACGCAACACAAGTATTATAGAGATATTTTGGTTCGAGTGGGCTACGGGTATATCAGTGGTTAGGAGAATTGGGCTGGCGATGTACAATATAATTTAATTACAACGGGATTGAATATTTAAGTATAGGTTTTTAGAAGGAGATATGACATGAATGTTATGGGGTCTATATGGAGCATAGGAGTGTATATTTGGGAGTAACAGCTGGGTCATGAGTGAGGTAGGTCCGTTAGGCTAATATTTTTCAAGTTGTTGGAAGAATTGAGTCGGTGTTGCGTATTAAATTTGCCCGTAAAGGAAAAGGATATATATGTCTCATTTATGTGTACAAATGCGTCTTGAATGTTGTGCGACTAAAACAAAGCAAGGAATGGTGAGTTTGTGAGTGATAGTCATATCATGGGTATAGAGTGGCTAGTCTTGGTCATAAGAGTGAAAGTTGTTGGAAAGAAAAGGATAGTGTTGTGCTCCAAATATTTGATCTACGACAAGGGTATCATGATACAAAATTAAAAAGGTAATTAAATCCATTCGAGATTAAACCTAATTAATACCAATTATATTTAAATTTATCCCAAAATTCTCAAAATAACTCTACACTAAAATTAGGGGGCTTATAATCTATCCAACTTATAAAAATTTAGTTAGCATCAAAACTAAAGTCATGGTCTGCTAACAAGATTTTAGGAAAGGCTTATTTCTTAATAAGGATACAAGAATTCTAGGGTTTACTACCTGTAATCAAAGATTCTCTAAGGGAACCAAGATACTATCAGGGTGCTATTGATCAACAAGTATATAAGGAAAATTACTCAACATCCCTCTGTATTATCGTTCTTCTAGTTTCTGCTCTCTAATACCTATTCTTCTCACAAGAATCCTCACGGCTAGGCTACTACCCTATAACAAAAGCATGAAGTCATGTTGGTCTCCTCTAAGTGTTAAATTTCTCGACTCTAGGAGATGATAAGACTTCTTGTATAAGCTTATGTCTAGTCTTAACACAAGGCTTGGCGACTATTATATTCCTAATGAGGATCCCAAGTCCTATCTTCTAGGCCTTCCTTAAAGTTGGTCCTATTGATTTATGGAGCTATAACTAATGCTAAGGTTCAAATGGTATTCTCTCAAATAATGACCATAGTTGTCTCAATCATTATGGGAATTTATATGATTATCCTGACTAATTTTTATGAATGGGTAAAGCTTCTAATACATCACTAACTGCTTAAATAAATAGTAGGAGTTCTAATATCTATTGATAAGGGAAAATTCTTTGTTAAGACTAATCCTTATATATACTACAAATAATTATTTTGTCCTAGTAGTCTACCCAGTACAGGCATCTATATTACTCATTTCTAACTTAGATAACCCTTCCTATGAATTTACCAACCCTGCTTAAGTCCTATAATATCTAACTAAAAGTTAAGCACGAGTGTTCATTCTTCAAAAATAGGAAAGAACGAGAATCAATAATTGGGAGTTCAATGAGGGTATCATCGAATACAATTTTTGAGGTTCAAATACGATATTAGAAATTAAAAGAAAGTTCAAAGCAATTATGAATTGAGATCCTAACAAACATATCCTAGCAAAGGCTCGCTCGGTACAGTAACGTAACCGAGACCATTTAATCAGGACCTGCATGGGCCACCACAAAAATATGTCACGTCCCAATTCCAAAATACGTAGGACTAGAAATACGTAACATTCCATCTACGCATTTGAAACCGAGCCCTAATTAACCCAATTTTAGCGACGTTTAGCGACGTCCAATAAAAACGTCGCTAAATTATATTTTAGCGACGTCAAGGACGTCGCTAAACACGTTGCTAAATATTTTTAATATAAATGTCGCTATATACGTCGCTAAACGTCGCTAAATTAGACATATTAGCGACGTTTAGCGACCTTAATTGAACTTATAGCGACTTATCTTATAAAATCTTAATAAAAGTCGCTAAACGTCGCTAAATGTCGCCATTTAGCGACGTCTAGCGACGTTTTTATAAGGAGTCGCTAATTTATAATTATTAGCGACGTTTATTTTGATGTCGCTAAAATATGTCGCTAATCCCGCTTTTTCTAGTAGTGACCAGACTCTGGTCCTACACGAATACGTATAAAATGTAAATAATAATAAAAAATTATAATATGACAAGTCTAGCTATATCTCAATCCACATAAAATAAATACCAAATATTAACAATATATTTTATGGCCTACAGTCCATCATCATATATGTTCGAATAGACCCAAATGAAGGTTACGAGTCTATCAAAACTAGGCTATATCAGCAGGAATAAACAGTGTGAGTAAATAAACGTAACTCCGGTAGAATAATGTAAGTACCTGGTACTATTGCCCGCATGACGAGGCGATAAGCATCAGCAACTCCAGAAAACTCCACAACGTCTATGCTGCAAAACTAGCAAGGGACCAGGTCCTCAGAGGGACATAATAAGGTACAAGCAACAGTATGTCAATATAATAGTAAAATAATTAGCAATGTGCTCAAGGGGATCTATTATAGCCAGCTAAGTAAATGCACATGAGAACAGTACTCGTCCGCTAGACCACCGGTGTGTAAATCAATATAAATCTTCAAGCTCCGTCAGGGAACCTTTAGTACCGTGGAAAAATTCGGAACTCTCGTAAGAGTTCATGGTAACATGGTGAATAGTGGTAGCCCAATGTCCCGAGTATGCTCTTTCGACCCAATATAACCTCGCATCTCATGTTCATATTGTCTCATGTCCATAACACTCAAGATCAATCACTAACTATGTCGCAAGGTAATGTGTAGATATACTCATGTCAACTATCTCATATATCTCGGGTCATGTCCTAACACAAAAGTCAAAAACCTCGAATATCTCAAGTAAGACTTTTGTGCATGAACATCGTGTCCAGTGACCTACGGTATATCGTACAAGAGTTGAACGTACAAGGTGATACGATAATAATGTAATCTAACGATACCCGATTTTGCGTACGAAAGTCGGCACCCGAATACAACTCGGACGCTAAGTATCGTAACTGTCCTAGGATCACAATAAAATATATGCAAAGAATGATAGAATATAATAATATAATAATAGCATAGAGCACAGAATACTGAAACAAAGTCAAGTTAAACTTTCCTGGGCCTTGGAGGATGGTTTGGTTTAAGTCCAGGTAGCAAGCTAGCTACGCCAACTACTCCCGAAAAGGTGGAATCCATACGAACATCTTCGAATGCTGCAACAAACATCACAAAGTATCCCAAATTATAAGAAATATCTAGAATTGACTACCCATAAGTCCAATTTGAACGCAGGGACTAAAACAGTAGTTTCGGGTCATGGCGGTGTTCAAAAGTGACCCACTTTGCACTGAAAAATATGTCAAAGACAAAGTTATTCAAAGTCGGCAAACTTAGTATCTACGAGTCCAGAACGATGACACGACTGCAACGGAATGTCCGAAATTGAATTCCGATGAGCCGATCACGAAAATGCCCGTCAAGTGGGACGTGGGGCCTGCAAAACGGCATTTCGTCAACATTCTCAGAATCGAACAAAATTTTGGTCACAGGACCAGAGTAATGTTGTAAATCCGATGGCACAAGTTCCGTTGCGAAACGATAATCACAATAGAAGTAATTATAGAAATTCAGAAAAGGTCGATACGGGGTTTTAGGCGGATACGGGTTAATTTCGGCGTGCACACATGTCCGAATCAAGTTTCGCGAAATCTCACACGTCCGCGTTGACGATACGCGCCTTTTGGTGCAATACGCACGTGATAAAGTTGTCTCGTTTGGCGGGATGCACTATGTATTGAGAAATTTTAGAGTTTTAGAAAATAAGTATTTTTTATTTTGGAACTTGATTTTACAGAAATTATAAGCAAATAAAAATAAAATAAGGGATTTAAACTTGGATATGTTGTCTAAAATACTGTTCAAGTAGAATTTTAAAATATTTAATAATTTTGGAGGAAAAGAATCACGAATAGGGGAGATTGGGACAGTTTGCTGGACTATTTTTTTACCAATTTTTTAGCCAACTTTTGCTTCATTTTTCTTACAATTTAAAGTAGTAAAAATTATTCTACTTAAATAGAATAAAATTTGGTTATGTAATAATCATGTACAAAGATACGGTTCATAAAATGAACGATTGTGGAGCGAGATATATGAAACTGAAAAGGGGGTCTCGGCTGCGTGTGCATGTCACGACCCGCACCCGATATAGGGGCACGAGTACGTGGGTACGTCCAGCTACGCCGCAGCATCGGCGGTAGAATGCTGTCTAGGTCACAATACTATCTAATCAATCTCACACGAATATCCAACTCAATAAGGAGACACATATATCACAATATAATATGAAAATACTCAACCACATAACTAAAGCACGATAAGATATCAAAGAAAATAAATGAAATACAACACAAGTCTAAACAAAATAATCTAACTGCAAACAATAACATTTAAGTCTCAAGTATGCCGAAAACAAATCTGATATCATAGAGTGCTAAAAGAAACTAACTGAATAACTAGTAATCCCGGCTAGACCTCCCGGAATTACACCTGAGTTACAAGGTCCAACGCTGCAGCTACTCTCCCTGTGGTCCATAATATGTTGGACACCAGTCCTCTAAGTCGCAGTCTGAAAAAATATATCCAGTCAGGATTGGAGCAAAGTACAACCCGATAACAGTTCCAATTAATGGACAAGGACTATAAAATAATAAATAGATGATATTATATACTGAGAGAGAACAATAAATAGATGCAATGGAAATAGTAAAGAGAACAGGCAATATAGACAATATGGTATAGTCAGTGCATACATGAAATGAAGAGAAAGAACAACAATATCATATACAGGGTAATATAGCATATGAAACTGAAATGAAGGACTGTAACTATTCTAAGTGTTTGAAATAGTACTTCGATATATGATCGACTTGGGAACATGTACAATAGCTATATGGCCTGGCTAATCATATGTGAGGCGTATGATTAACACTAACAATATTTTACACTTGTACGATAGGGTTATGATCACATTTCTCACTAGCAATTTCCCCACCCCCAACTAGTACAGTGGATCCAACCATGACACGTCATGATACATGAGCAATGTCCAATATATCATGTACAATATCTAATATCAATGTCTAATATCAATGTCGTGCAATATGTCAATACGATAACCAATGTAACATCTCATGACTGCAAATCCAATCTATACACTAGTCCGTGTAGCACAGTGTCAAGAATCAGATGTAACATTTCTAAATACTTGAATTATAGAAATTATCAAATAACAGAAATTATCAGAGAATGTACTCGTATGTGGTCCTTAGCTTGTATGAATCAGAGTCAAAGTCACAGTCCAAATAGCCTATGTATTATAATTTTACCATGTCAAAAGATAATTTATTTTAATTTATTTAATTCTGGAATAATTACTCTAAAATCTTATTTTAATCTTATTATTCTAATTTTTAGGTTAATTCCTAAATTTTATCCTAAGAAACTAAATTTTACTAATTCGAGACTCATGGCACACAAATCGAGGCAATCTGTTTATCAAAAAAGTCACCCAATGCAAACTCAACTTTTATGCATGGTTTCCTGTAGATTTTAGCGTTAAAAACATGCTAGAATTTACGGCTCATCCGAATTCAAATTTGTTTGAAAATTATTGCACAAACCTAAACTTGCATTATGCAACGGTGGTTGATTGTTAACCTAGAAGTTCTACAGAATTAATAACATAGAAATATCTCGATATTAGCTTTCCGAAACTTCAAACGGTTAGCGATTCTGATTTTGGTTCTCCTAGAATCGAGAAAACACCGAGACGCGTCTATTTTCAGACATGTTGTGCTCTACGAATTTTCCAGAATTTAATATTTATAATTTCGTGAAATAATTTATATATTCAGAAAACTAACATCAATATGGTTCTAATGCAAGAAACTGGGCCACGTTTGGAGTCCGGAGTTATGAGTAATGGCTTCTGGAAGATGAAGAAAACCCTAGATAACATCCCCTCAATTCTCTCTCTCTCTCTCTCTCTCTCTCTCTCTCTCTCTCTTTCTAAAATAATGGGATAATTAAGGTTATTATATATATATATATATATATATATATATATATATATATATATATATATATATATATATATATATATATATATATGTTGGCTGCGGCTGAATGAAAAGTTAAAGGCTGACACGTGTCAGAATCTGATTGGATAATTTTCTTTATATTATTTGTTTTTGATTTGTCTTTATCAAAATATTATTTAAGTCATTTTAAATCTAAATAATTCAAAATAAACATTAAAAATAATCATAAAAATTTGGAAAAATTACAAAAATATATTTTGAACCTAAAAATCCTAGAAAAATACTTGGGACAATTTTATGTTTATAAGCTTTCTACTATAATTAGGAGAAGCTCTAAAAATTAGTTTTACCTATTTAAATAAAAATAAATATTAAAAATATTCCAAAAATTCTGAAATAATTTCAGAAAATATATAATAATATTATAAACACTAAAGAAATTACGTTGTTCCATTCTATATTCCTGGGCTTGCACAATAAATTCTAGAAGTCCTAAAAATTAGTTATTAGACTAAATAACTCCCAATAAATACTAAAATACTCAGAAAATTCTTAGAAAATATATTTGATTATTTAGAACCCAAAATAAAAGTTTAAAATATTTTTAATTATGTTTGACATTAAAATAAACTCTTGAAAGCCCCAAACAATTTACTGTTACTAGTTTTTAATTAATCAAAAATTGTGAAAAAATTCCAATCGCCCCAAAGTAACCTAATAACAACATTTAAGCAAGAATTTTAGGATACAGAGGTTACAAGTCTACCCACCTAAAAAAAAATTCGTCCTCAAAATTTAAAATCCTCAATAGTTGTATTTATTTTTATTTTTTTTACCATCAAAATTTAAATTCATCAAACTACATAATCATAAAGTAAATCCATATTGTTATTTCACAAAATTTTCAAAAATTCTATAAATATCATATTCCTAAAAATCTTCAAATTTAAAATCAAATTCCATCCCTATCACAATCAGCTCCAAAATTTTAAGTTAATAACTAAATACTCAAAAAATTTAATATCCAATCCTCAAATTTAAATCCAATCAATACATATTTATAAAATTTAAAATCTCATCTCAAAAATTTGAATTCAAACAAAACTCCATTAGTGATCTTATTCCTCGATCCTTTTTCCACACAATACTCAAACAATGTAATACTTACGAAATCTTCAAATGCAATATTCAAAATATAAATTTTAAATTTATATCTTACAGTCAAATAAATATAATAATAATCTTCTTAAATTCCTCAAAATTTAATGACAATTTCTGTCATATCATAATCTTCATAAAAATTAATTATTTAATAAAATTGTCAATTCTGCCATATTAAATTCTCAACTCTTTATTTAAATTAATATTTATCCTCGAAATTTAAAATCCTTAATAAAAAAAATTCTGCCACCATCAAAATTTAAGCAATATAATCATGAACTCAAACCACTATTGTTATTTAACAAATTCCTTAAAAATTAACTTCATCCTCATAACTTAAAATTTTAACGTAAATCTTTGAAATTTGAATTTATCTTCAAAATTTAAAATTTAATAGAATTTTTCTCATAAATTAGATTCACAAGTCATAACTCTTAAATACAATCTAGCATTATTTCTTTAAAATTTAAATCTCATTTATAAATCTCTTCAAAAATTTAATAATTAAATTCTTCAAATTTAATCTCATATCCAAACTTAAAAATTAAATCCAATCTTCAAGTTTTAAAAAAAAATTCATCCTTAAAATTTGGAATCTCATATTGTAGTCATTTCTCACAATAATTTGATTTGTCCCCATAACCATAATTCACTTTATCCTCACTTCTATTACGTATATGAATTCTCGATATTTAAATTAATGATCATCCTTAGAATATCGATTAATGATTCAATCCTAAAAATTTAAAAGTTAAATCCAATCTTCAAAGTAAATCAAACTAATATATATTTCATGAATCAATTTAAAAAAATTAAAGTCTCATCCTCAATATTTGAATTCCAAATCTACTCAATCAATCATATCTCTCAAAAAATATATATTTAATTTTGACTTCAAATTAAGTCCTTAAAAGTCGAATTCAACAAGTTATAAACTTAAATCTTTATATTGTTATTCCTTTTGTCTAACCAAACCCATAATCCAAGTTTCAATATTATATCAAACTCATAATACTCAATATTCTCAACATTATCCTGGAGTTCCTTGAATTATATCTCAAAACTTTCGAGATTATCCTAAATTTTAAAAACTTTTAACATTATTCTCAAATTAAAAAAAAACTCAATATTATCCTGAAGACAGACCGAAAAAAATCAATCAAGGCAATAGATACGATATCATTAAGGAATGACAGTAAAAATTCTAAAGGAAGCAACATTCATGAGGAATAAGGATAACAAGATAAATAGATTGGAATGTTCCTAGTTGTGATTGAGTATTCGCTCTCATCCTAGTATGCTATACCCTAGATCCTATCACAGGCTCGTAGTAGTACAACTAAGTCGTTACACTACCACGACATCGCTCTAATTGCAAAGCTTGACCTGCATGGGCCACCACTAAAAATATGTCACGACCCGCACCCGATATAGGGGCACGAGTACGTGGGTACGTCCAGCCTACGTCGCAGCATCGGCGGTAGAATGCTGTCTAGGTCACAATACTATCCAATCAATCTCACAAAAATATCCAACTCCATAAGGAGACACATATATCATAATATAATATGAAAATACTCAACCACATAACTAAAGCACGATAAGATATCAAAGAAAATAAACGAAATATAACACAAGTCTAAATAAAATAATCTAACTGTAAACAATAACTTCCAAGTCTCAAGTATGCCGAAAACAAATCCGGTACCATAAACTGATAAAAGAAACTAACTGAATAACTAGTGATCCCGGCTAGACCTCCCGGAATCACACTGTCACGCCCCAGTCCCAAAATACATAGGACTAGGACACGTAAGCATGCCAGCCGCATGGATATGGCAACTCCAATATATGGAAACCAAATCCATACGTATGCTGTAATATGAATATCAAATCCACAAGTGGTATAAAACATATGTCACAAGTCACAGGGTATAATCTAAATTTCATCCACAGAAAATCAATTATAAATAAATAACCCACATCTATGAAACTAGATCTCAATACAAAGTATCTAAGGATGATAGTTGGGTGGAGACAAATCCACTACCAACTCGAATATAAGGACAAATACAATATAAGGACAACACAATAAACACCATATAAGATTACCAGCTAACAATCACGGGCTCGAAGAGAAGGCATCCTCGAAACATACGTAACCATCCGAATCTGCGCTCCTGCGAATACTCAAGAACAAATACACCTGGCAGGGGACCAGGTCCTCAGAGGGACATAACAAGATACTTAAATACATGCCAATAAAGTACTGAAATAAATATCCAATGGTCGCCTAACCGTCTAAGTGAATGCAGTTAAGAACAACTTTCCCCACAAGTGAGCTATCTGGCTGAAAACTGGGATTTGGCATGGTTCTCTTTTGAAGATCCAGGGGCCTCAAAGGCACGTCGTCTTTTGAATGGCGGAGGCCCGCCAATGTACATAATATATATAAGGGTCATCACCACCCGTATCTCCGACGGAGAATCCGGGCGCACAGGAAAAGTACAAAGGAGCTCAAATGCGGTACTTGTTGTTCTCCCCATCCCATGCTCTAAGCATGTTATATCCATGACACGATAACACCTCTAATAACTGCCAAGTCTACTAGCATGCAAAGTTTCTAACAGCAGTTATTCCTAACGCACGGCCCATACGTACAGGAGGCCAGACCTGTCACGCAGTCCGTGATCTATATGAGACTCACACCCGTGTAACAACTGTGTCACGGCCAATGAACCTAATGATGCTACATGATAATGGGGTAGTCTCATAAACAGGATCAATGTAAATACATAAATAAAAATATATCGCGACGACACCGTCGCGCTCATTTTATATAACAGTTAAAATATATGACTAAGACAGAAAATAAAGATGCATGCAACATATAGAATATAAATGACAGTACAATGGCAAGGTATACTTGCCTGGCAAGAAAGCTGCGATGTACCAATAACCTGCTCCAGAAATTGCGCAGAACAAATCCAACATCCTATGCACATATAATATAATGCAAATATAATCATTAGTCATTACACTAGTGCACACACAACAATATTTACACTGGACTCAGGGGGTATACTAGGGGTAACACTAGTCATCTAACATGGTCAATTATGCGTTGAATTACGCAGGTGTCGCGTCTTCAAGTAATGTACACAATCGGTCAGTCAACTGACAGGTGTCTACGCCAGTACGTTAATGTACGTAAAGCGGACAATTCACAAGTGCTTAGGATCAACATGGTCAGGGTAAGTACCGGACAGTCCACGGTGTCCCAGGGTATAACGTACTTGATAATGCAAGCACGAGAATGTAAGGGTCACGATGTCCATCTCTAGGTGACATTACATAACTCCACGTACGGTGTTGGCACCCGACTATTAATCGGATGCTTAATAAAGTCACACGGTCCTAGGTCAAGCATGTACAATAATATAAATAAATCAAGGAACAAGAACTGCAATAATTGGCAAGGTACACTTGCCTGGGGTTTGAATACCAACAGCTGTCCCTGTTTCAGTGGATTCGGCAGGTACTCCTCTAAAAGCTGAAATAAACATCACCAACAAGTTTAAAAAATATCAAATAGCTAAAAATGCCTGTCCTTGAGTCCAATTTGGATACGAGGGCAAGAATGACAGTTTCTGGTCCAAGCAGGGTCCTCATATGGTCCGCTTCGCACCGAAAAATGTATCAGAACCAATGGTTCAAACTTAGTGTCAACAAGTCCAGAACGATGATACGAACCCAACGGAACTTCCAGAATTGGATTTCGATGAGCCGATCACAAAATCGCCCGTCAAGTGGAGCCGTGGGGCCCACAATACGCGATTTTGTCAACGTTCTCAGAATCGAACCAAACTTGGGTCACAGGACCAGCGTATTGCTATGAGTCCGGTGGTGCAAGTTTCGTTTCGATCCAATGTGTGTACACAAAGTTACGACGTATTCCAAAATAGGCGGATACGGGGCGTTATCGGCGGATACGCATTGATTCCGGTGTGCACGCACATCCAAATCAACTTCTGCGAACTCCCGCACGTCCGTATCAACGGTACGCACCTTTCGATGAAGACAGCGCACGACAAAGTCGTCCCGTTTGGCGGAGCGTACTCAGTTTCGGGGTGAAATAGGGCATCATTTTTCCTGTTTTTGGATCGCAGTTCGCGATCACCATAGGACGCGACGCACCGAGCGGGTTGCACGGGCATCGAGAGGGTTACACAGCCTACACGTCACAACTGACGGAACAGAAAACGGAGCAACGAGGAGAGAGAACGGGTTACCTGAACAGGGCTTCGTAGGACGAGGATTCTCGTGTCCGCGTGGAGATGCGACACGACACTGACACAGTGTCCACTGTGTCCGGTTGCTGTGTCCGGTTAGGGTTAGTGTTCTGATGGCCGGAGGGCACGGCGAAGGCGGCCGGGGGCTTTGCCGGAGGTAGCTAGGGCTCGAGGCTGCTGGGGGCTTGTGGTCAAACTGTGGGTCGAGCAGATTCCGGCAAGGAGGACAGGGAGCAGGAGGAGGAGCAGGGAAGTGCGGTGGAGGTTCTCAGGGAGGCAGGGAGGAAGACGATGGGTGGTTGGGTGGTCGGCTGGGCGAGGCTCGGGTCAGAGAATGATGAACTCCGGCGGAGGGATGGATGGGGAAGATAGTGAACAGGAACTCGGGGAAGGTCGGTGTTAATAGAGGAGATCGAGGTCGGGTGGTTGTTCGACGCTCGGGGAGGAGCTCAGGAAGAAGGAAGAGGTCGAGGGAGGAGCACGGGGTGGAGTTTCGGCCAGTGGGTGGAAGTTCAGCCAGCAGGAGGAGGACAGGGTGGAGACGGGGACGGCCGGGCTGAAGTAATGGTGGTGATGTAGTGTTGGTGCTGTCGGCGGAGAAGGGGAGGCTATGGAGATGGTGGCGTGTGGTGGGGTTGCTGGTGTAGATGGTGGTCGATGGCAGAGGGCTTGGGGTGTCGTTGACGGGATCCGGCGGGTCGAGATGGCCAGAGGGAGAAGTGGAGATCAGGGAGAGGTCCGGAACAGTAGCGTCGGGTTCCCCGGAGAGGACTGTGGTGCACAGTCGGGAAGGAGATAGGCAGGCGGAGGAGGAGGGAAATTAGGGTTCAGGCTAGGGAAGAGGTGGATGACCGGAGCTGCGCCGCGGTTTCTGGACGAGGAGATGGCTAGGGTTTCGGCCGGCGGGGTGTGGTTTTCGAGGGATTTATAGGCGGCCGGAATAGTATTTCCGGATGAGATTAGGATTAGGGTTTCGGTGAGGGTTTCGGGTCCGGGTCGGGTTCGATTCGGATCCGACCCGACCCGTTAAGGGCTGGGTTTAGTTCGGTTCAGTTTGACAGTGGTTTGGTTTGGTTTATTTTCAAATAAACCGGGTTCAGTCAGGGTTTATTTTGGTTTAAATACAACTTAGTTTCTAGGGCTTTAAAAATACTTCCGGAGTCCAATAAATTCCCGAAAAATTACCCTATGTCTAGTTTTTCATTTTACACCAGAAAATATTATTTTCATAATATTTTAATATTAATCAACATCATTTAAAAATCATTTAAATTTAAAATACCTTAGTTTAAATCTCCGAAAATTACAGAAAATTGTGAAAAATCCAAATTAAAAATTTCTGAAAAATCAGGGGGTTTACAATCTACCCAATTTAAAACAATTTCGTCCTCGAAATTAAACTAGGGTAGGGTCTCTCTATCAAATCTTACTTGATTACAGTCTAAAGAATTCCTCTCAAGTGAACATTGCGGTCTCTACCCAACTTAGAATTTACCCATCTATCATCTAAGGCTATACATCTAAGAAAGCTATGCCCCAAATTATTTAATCATGTTTATTGAATCCTCAAAGTTTTAACACCAAACATATCATCTATGATATGCCCTTAGTCATTTATAAAAGATAGTCACCAAATAATACGAGTGGCCTGTGGGGTATATCTAGTACTATCTGTATATCAAACTTATACCAAGCAAGATGTTTCGTCTTTCCGAAATAAGGGAAGACGGAGATCAATAATAAAGAGTTCAAGAGTGAGGTAATAGAATAGAAGTATCGGGATCAAGGCGTTTAAATAATTCAAATAGGAATTGCCAAAGCAGTTGTGGATTGAAATCCTATTTTGGTAATTCCTTATTCGCATGATCGTATTAGTTCAGTTATGTAACCGATACGATATGTCAGACATGTCTAGGGCAAGTATATTTGTCTACTAATCACTATATAGCTCAATCCACGTAAAGTAGTTATGCGAAGGGCGAACCAAGCGCACTAAGGTTACCTAGACCCTAATACACTGATTCTGAAATATATTAGTGTGTATATCCAATAATATATATATCAAGATCAAGCTAGATAGAAGAGCAAGCTTGCAAAACTAGGCTATAATATAGCAGCATAAGTCGAGGTAGCACAAAAATATATGTACGCTAGATGATGATGAAAGGAGGTACAAATTAATGCAAGTTCACAAAAAAAAATAATAAGCAATAATAATAAAAGACTCTACAATCTCTACAGTTATCATACAACCTCCTTGTCTAAGTCGCTAGTCGACCAAATAGGGGCATGGACCTCTAAATTCTATCGTCTGGATAAACACTGTCGTCTTATGCTAGCATACAATTAATGTCATTCAGTTATACTTCAATAATGGGTCAAAAGGCTATGTGATTCTAGGTTGTGAGGTATACTACCCAACTTAAAACAATAAACTAATTACTGTAACTGCCTTAAGGATACCGTAGAAGCTCCTGTTAAGGTCTACGAGAAGGGGTCTTGGTACTTATTAGGGTATCCTCTTACATTACGTAGGTCATGGTCATTTTAATTCTTAGTCATAGTGCTTATAGAGCAAGTGTCAATAGCAAGAATAGAAAAGTTACTGGCCTCAAGGGAATATAACTCGTATCGAGGTGAGGGAGCAAATTACGCGATTCAACACTAAGGTATAATCATCGGGTCACAGTCTGCAAGAACAACTTAAACTTATCAAACTCTAACTACCAAGCACAAAATATTCAATTTCAAGACTACAACTATAATCCTAGCAACCTATGTGTCCTTAACAAAGAATAAAATTACTTGGCCTATATCAGAAGTGTCAAGTGGCACGAGTAGAAAGATGAAGAAAGAAGGAGATAATTTTGGTCGTCGCATAATTAGCGAACGTTGAGGTCGCAGAGGAGCAATATATGAAATTAAAATAGAGGGCTCCAGATAGCATCATGGTTTTCTAAATGGGTGGTATGCTAGTTGCTATGTTCGAGGTATGATCAAGAAAAAAGTGTTGATTACGTTCCTCTAGGCTTCCTAAGGTACTGTCTGCTTATAATAAGACAATGATCTAAGTTTGTAGTTCTCCAATACGATCTAACTACGAAGGTTAGGTTCAGCCCTAATTTTAAATTTTGGCTGTCTATTGGTTCCTCAATACTAGGGTCAACCATTATGGTAATATTCTAACTAACTCTAGTAGTGTCTATACTACTCTCAAGTCTTAATAATACATCAGAGGGTAATGGTAAACCAATTCTAGAGATAAGGAATTCTAGGATTCACTAGATATTCTAAACTTAGCGGTGTGTCTATATTCTTGTTGTATTCTTAATAGGTGTAATACCCTAATTATTATCCTAATAACAGGGGTTCCTATATCCTAGCAGAAGGCTATACTCAAAGAATTATTTGGTAAGTACAGGAATCAAGTAGGATACAATTGTTCGAATAAAACAGGTAGGAGGAAGACGAATCATAGTCAATTGTGGATGAGATCCTATACTCTAGTCCTAGGTGCAGGCTTGCTCGGTACAGTAACGTAACCGAGACAATATGCTCTCGACCTGTATGGGCCACCACAAAAATATGTCACGCCCCAGTCACAAAATACATAGGACTAGGACACGTAAGCATGTCAGCCGCATGGATATGGCAACTCCAATATATGGAAACCAAATCCATATGTACGCTGTAATATGAATATCAAATCCACAAGTGGTATAAAACATATGTCACAAGTCACAGGGTATAATCTAAATCTCATCCACAGAAAATCAATTATAAATAAATAACCCACATCTATGAAACTAGATCTCAATATGAAGTATCTAAGGATGATAGTTGGGTGGAGACAAATCCACTACCAACTCGAATATAAGGACAAATATAATATAAGGACAACACAATAAACACCATATAAGATTACCAGCTAACAATCACGGGCTCGAAGAGAAGGCATCCTCGAAACATATGTAACCATCCTAATCTGCGCTCCTGCGAATACTCAAGAACAAATACACCTGGCAGGGGACCAGGTCCTCAGAGGGACATAACAAGATACTTAAATACATGCCAATAAAGTACTAAAATAAATATCCAAAGGTCGCCTAACCATCTAAGTGAATGCAGTTAAGAACAACTTTCCCCACAAGTGAGCTATCTGGCTGAAAACTGGGATTTGGCATGGTTCTCTTTTGAAGATCCAGGGGACTCAAAGGCACGTCGTCTTTTGAACGGCGGAGGCCCGCCAATGTACATAATATATATAAGGGTCATCACCACCCGTATCTCCGGCAGAGAATCCGGGCGCACAGGAAAAGTACAAAGGAGCTCAAATGCGGTACTTGTTGTTCTGCCTACCCCATGCTCTAAGCATGTCATATCCATGACACAATAATACCTCTAATAACTGCCAAGTCTACTAGCATGCAAAGTTTCTAACAGCAGTTATTCCTAACGCACGGCCCATACGTACAGAAGGCCAGACCTGTCACGTAGTCCGTGATCTATAGGAGACTTACACCCATGTAATAACTGTGTCACGGCCAATGAACCTAATGATGCTACATGATAATAGGGTAGTCTCATAAACAGGGTCAATGCAAATACATAAATAAAAACATATCGCGACGACACCGTCGCACGCATTTTATATAACAGTTAAAATATATGACTAAGACAGAAAATAAAGATGCATGCAACATATGGAATATAAATGACAGTACAATGGCAAGGTATACTTGCCTGGCAAGAAAGCTGCGATGTACCAATAACCTGCTCCAGAAATTGTGCAGAACAAATCCAACATCCTATGCACATATAATATAATGCAAATATAATCATTAGTCATTACACTAGTGCACACACAACAATATTTACACTGGACTCAGGGGGTATACTAGGGGTAACACTAGTCATCTAACATGGTCAATTATGCGTTGAATTACGCGGGTGTCGCGTCTTCAAGTAATGTACACAATCAGTCAGTCAACTGACAGGTGTCTACGCCAGTACGTTAATGTACGTAAAGCGGACAATTCATAAGTGCTTAGGGTCAACATGGTCAGGGTGAGTACGGGACAGTCCACGGTGTCCCAGGGTATAACGTACTTGATAATGCAAGCACGAGAATGTAAGGGTCACGATGTCCATCTCTAGGTGACATTATATAACTCCGCGTACGGTGTTGGCACCCGACTATTAATCGGACGCTAAATAAAGTCACACGGTCCTAGGTCAAGCATGTACAACAATATAAATAAATCAAGGAACAAGAACTGCAACAATTGGCAAGGTACACTTGTCTGGAATTTGAATACCAACAGCTGTCCCTGTATCAGTAGATTCTGCAGGTACTCCTCTAAAAGCTGAAATAAACATCACCAACAGGTTTAAAAATTATCAAATAGCTAGAAAC